>JAQGBD010000609.1:0-26737 GCA_034698165.1 Punctoribates punctum | reverse complement strand
CGACTTTTTGAGGTGTTTTTGTCGACATTTATAGCGCCTAAAATACCCTTTTATTTCGACTGAAATTTGCTTCTTTGTATATGACTTATCCCTATCAATGATTAGAAAAAAATGGTCTGGAAATGGTCGGGGAAAGAGTCGGGCTTCAGTTTGAAGAGCAAAGTCAAAGTTTAGACTCGAAAACTGTTACTCTGGTGTAGTTGTTGTTTAATATTCAAGAAAAACAGTTTTATTTAATATGTTTTTCGCTTTTAGTAAAACTGAGACACAGTTTCTGATAAATTCGGAAAATTGGAGAAAAAAATTCAAAACTTATCTTTCAATCGAGTCTTTTATTTAATTCAATTTTTTTAAATTTTGATAAATTAATTGATAAATGGATTCATAGTTAAGATTTGAGAATAATTTATTTGATTCGAGGATAACTACAATTCATCTTTTTTCGAACTTTGATTTATTGAAAAACTTAACAAAATATTAATTTTTGATTTAATTTCTTTTCTCTTGTTTTGAGTCAACTTTTGGTTAAGAATTGCATTAAGTCTTTTAGTTTCGCTTTCGATAAATTGATTTCCATTTTTCATAATCTTATCCATAATTTTGATGTAAAAATCGGCTGATTTCCTGTTCTCTTCATTTGCCAACTGATTTAGTCTTTGTTTGGCGTCATTAATGATGTCAACCCTCTCTTCTTCATCAATAGTTTTGACAAAAAGTTGGGCCAAATCGTCGAATGGCTGTAAATCTGAATTCTGTGTTATTCTGATTCCCGAATGTCTTACAACGAATCCGATAATTGAATCCGATTTGAACTCATCGTCAAAATGAATGGCATTTTCGAGTCCGCCGTCGATAAAGAGTTTACAAACGGGAAAGTCATCGGTTTTGATGCCATACTTTTCAATTAAATCCATATTTTGTTTGTCACCGAACTGTTGAACTCCGACTTCAGCAAAAAGTATGTCAGTATTTGTCACACTTTTGGCCACTTTTTCAAACTCCTCGTGTTTTTCTCCGTAAGGATACTGAATATCAAACTTAACCAAAACTGCTCTGAATTTACTGATTATCTGTTATTAAAAAACTTATACTTCAGAAGATTGAAAGACAAAAAAAAATTACAAAACCTTATCAAAAGTAATTGAATCCAAAACCACAGATCCGCTCAACGCTTCCAAATGTGATATTTTTTGTACAAAAATGAAGACAAATGTGAGTAAAAGAAGAGATAATTTCATAATTGTTTGATATTTTATGACTAAATTTAAATAACTTAAAGTTTAAACAATTTGTGAAAAAAGTTGAGAAAAACTCAAAAAGTGGTGAAAGAGTGTGAAGTGATGTCAAGGGATGGCATTACTCTCAGTCTCTCTCTCCCTCTCCCTCTCTCTGTTTGGGACTCAATGGGAGGTTTCAAAGATGGATGTCTTGTATGACAATACAGTTACCGATTGAGTCAATCAATGAGTGATTTGCGAAGAAAATAAAACTCAAAACTACTTGAATTCAATCGATTTATTACTAATTTTGATTAAATTGTGTTAATATTTAAATTAATTAAACTCTTATTTATACAAAAATGAATTGAATGGCAATCAATGCAAACAATTTGGTCTAATTGTGAGTTGAATTGAAAAATCAATTGAAACGACAGACGACTGAAATGATAAACAATTGCTGTAATCAAGAAAATGATGTTTATGTGAGTTAATAGTATTAATACTAATTTGATTTATATTTGAATTATTTCAAAACTATACGGATATAAAACGCTATGAAAACCGATATTCAGACAGTTTTTCCTCAAAACACTTAATTGACTCCAAAAAGGATTTTTCATTCATTTGTTTCTCCACTCATTTGGTTTACATTTCGTTTGTTTTGCCGTTAATTTCACTCAAAAATACGTATTCAGAGTTTAATATCATTTGTTTTATCCCTTTTTCTCTTTCGAGTTTCAAAATGAGAAAATTGTTTTAAAATTACTTAATTTTTATGAAAATAATTTCCTCTTTTGACTCAATTG
This sequence comes from Punctoribates punctum, assembly GCA_034698165.1. Lineage (NCBI taxonomy): Eukaryota > Metazoa > Arthropoda > Arachnida > Sarcoptiformes > Punctoribatidae > Punctoribates > Punctoribates punctum. The sequence continues at coordinate 24,711 of JAQGBD010000609.1, read as the reverse complement.
TCGTCAAAATACTCGTTTTGGGCCTAATTTGAGGCCAATTGTTATCTACGGTTAGTTTTGATGGCATTTGAGTTGAATATCAATTTGTTTGAATCAAATATTAGTCTTTGCGTTAAAATCAATTATTTTAATGAATTGAATAATAATTTCAGTTAATTAGTGATCTCTTTATTGCTTTCCAATGAAGGCTTCATTTGGTGTTCATTCCTATTAATTAATTATCGATTTATTTAAGTATTTCAATCATTTAGTAATTGTTTTCAATCAGAGCTCTAATGACTTTCGAGAATAAAAGTAATAAATAAATAAATGTTTGATTTGGTGTCGAAATGAGAGAAAACAAGACTAAACTTATCCTTGAATTAGACGACGACTGAAACGAAAGTCTTACTCAATAGTGAGGCAGACCTTAGATATGGCACTGAATGGTAGTGACTGAGTGACTGAGTCTTCAATTTGAGTAAATGTTAGAAATCTTGGAATTGAATAAAGCGATTGTCTTCAGTACTGGTGTTTAGTGACTCTCAACTCAACTCACTTTCCGATAACCGAATCAAAAACTACTCTTAGTTTGAATTTAATATAAACTATCGATTCTATGACTGAATGAGTCAAAGACGCCCTAATATTGAGGCAAAGTTCACATCTTTTTATCATTTTTGTGAACATTTCTATTCATTTTGACACATGTTCTGCCTTTCAGTCTCTCTTCAAATGACCTCTATTTGAATCTTGCAAATCAATTCTTGTTCTCAGATATTAATATTTCCTTCTTTTTTGCGTTAAAACATTATTTTTAAAACATTTCTTAGTTTTAAGTTCGCATTAATTTTCAGTTCAGTCTAACAGTTATTTCGCTTTAAATTTAAGTCAAATAATAGAGAATTTTGTTTTTAATTTGATTTTCGATTGAATTTAGGTTCAAAATTTGGCCGCAGATCAGGCGGTTTCGGATCTGTCTGAAGAACAATTACGCAATGTTTTGGAACAACTGACTGATCATAATCTTCCTGATAGTGAGAAGTGTCCATTAGTTCGTCGCTTGAATGCCGAGAACGCGGCCAAAGATGAGTCCGATGTATTGATATCGCGGTTCTGCAAGTCGTCGTCGTCGACAGCTTCGAGCGCCTCCTCTTCTAACACTTGTCGTAATAATAGTCGAAAATCACGTTATTTGCAAAGAAGTGGTTCTAAAGACGCAGAATTCGTAAGAGAGAAGAGTAATGCCTCTAATGTAAAGGCTGTCCACTCTTCACAGTCTCTGCAAGACTTGATGAGTAGCGCCAATTCAGAGATTGATTCGCAGACAATGCGAGCCATTGGTGCCAACCGTTCGGGCAAACGGCTAAATAAGGCCAGTCGTGCCAACTCTTTCACAATGCCTTCGCGCTCTCAAAACTTTTGTAATAATAATAATAATATTAGTAAAGAAAGCTCTGGTGACATGTCTTCGGCTGAGCTCAGAACTAGTAGTCAGCAGTTGTTAACGAAAGGCAATCGCAATAAGAGCCAAAAAACTCGTTCTACTCCTCACACATCCGGCACTCCGGTCACCGAAAATTGTGTTGGAAGTGATGACGAGTCGGTTGTGTCGGAGTCACCCGTTTCTAGTCGTACTGTCGACGAGTGTCACTCCACTCGGTCTCTTCATTTGGAAAACCATAATATGGACTCATGTGATAAAAACTGTACTCCTCTTTGCAATATTGCGCCGACAGTCGAGCAACAGGTCTGCGAAATAGAAATGCAAGACTTGAGACAAAAAGTCAAAATTATTGAGTACTCGAGTGATCGGGACATCAATAGTGTCGACTCCTTCATGGAATTAGGCCTCAAAAGTGTTACACAAAGGGATGCCCTAAAAACAGATGTCGCCGAACGTGTAGTTAATCATAATTGCGATTCAGATCCAAAAGACTTTACTTATAATATGTGTGAAGACAACAACCGTTTGATGCAATTTCAAGGTTTGAATTAATTTGATTTTAGAATTAACTCTTGTTTTGCACTCAACTAACACTACATAACCCATAACTCACTGATTAGGCACAGAAGGTATCAGAGCCTACGAACAGACGAATTCATATCACGACTCAGGTATTTATCAATTAACTGATATGTAGTGTTAGTGTAACTCAAGCGACGCATTTGTGTGCAATTGATTGATACTTAGGTCAAATTTTTTGGCTTTTAGATCTAGCCACTCTTCAACAGCAACAACACACCAATAGGGACAACCAAATGTATGTCCGCCTCTTCCTAAACACTTCCCAAAAAAACTATATTCTGTTTACCTTTCAGTCGTAACGCAAATAACGCTAAGAAGAAGAAGAAAACCGAATTACCCGTCAAATTGTCGGAAGAGATCGAAGGACACATTGGCTTCAAAGATGTCGAATATTTGGAAGCATTTGTAAACTCGAACGACTCAACCAAACCATTGCCTGATTTAAACTCGAAAAACAGCGGAACTCTAGTTATGTCTAATACTAATGTCAAAGAAAGTGTCAAAAAGAAAGAGAAAAGCATTCAAATGATTGCAAACAATGTTTCAAACAAACGAAAGAACGGCTCGAATCTGAACTCAAATCAAAGTGCGTCCGCTCACAAGAATAGCGTTTCGCCAAACATTCCTCTCTCGACCTCCTCCTCCTCTTTCAGTAGCGATGATATCAATAGTGTTGGCAAACACTCAGACTTTGCTCAAAGAACTGATTCCCTATCGAATGAAACGACTAGTCCTCTAAACTCTAGTACTGACCCTAAAGACAAAATACAATTAAGTCGTGAAAACTCTGATAATTTAGACGACGAGAAAATGCACACGACTTTCAACTCATCCTTTTCTTTGATTAATTCGAATATGAGTTCAGACCTTCTTTACACAGCGTCCGACTCAGAAATGGCTGATCGCGAGAAAGGTTTCGTTACTCCTAAGAGTCGATATGTAAAGCGACGCAAAGGACTTATGAGAAGAACTCAGAACCAGAGGAACCAAAACAGTCCTTCTGTTCAATCGTCGACTTCGACAACTCCTTCGTCTTCTACTGTTTCAGGAACTGCTGGTCACTACACAAGTGGCCAATTGGAGAGATTCGCCGGAATGAGAGGCTATGAAAGTGAACGCGAATATACAGAAGACTATCGCCGTAAACAAAACAACTCCGGTTATAGTCGCCGGAAGTCGTTGTCATCAGTGCCTCATTCCGAACAAAACTCTGCCTACAATTCAGACGGAGAGCTATCCTCTCATTCAATGCCTATTCGTAACAATTCTCTAAACACTGAGAAAAGTAACTCCGATTCGAGAACCACTCCGTCTTCAATATCATCGACACCGAAGGCCTCGTACGCAGATATCGCCAAACATCTCAACTTTGGCATCAATTTTGCTAAAAGGTCTTCAGTGGACACTATTTATGTGACGAACTCAGCCTCAGTTTCAGTGCAATATCAAGAATTTCCTCAATTAGACCTTTCGCTGACACCTGTGGCCGATGTTTCCACCCCTTCCTCTCCAAACAACTCTAAAATGTTCGAAGCGTTAATATCTCCGCAACAAAAAGGAGTGTCAGAAAAAAGAGACATAAATAGTGACTCAAATAGTGCTCCGACTTCTATGGCTAATACTCCGGTCCCACAGACTTATGCGCAAAATGAGTGCCTTTCCAGTGAGACAGACGTGAAGAACACAAACAATAGTACACAAAATGACCACAAAACTAATGAAATATGCGGTGAATCTGAAGATTCTTCTGTTCCCGCAGTTATAATGTGTGACTATTCAGAATCCGTGCCCTTCTCTAACATCGGATCCGTTACTTTCGGCTTTTTCGACGATTTGAGCACTTCTTCAGATCACAACAAAAATAAAATTGAAACTCAAATATCTACTGAAGTATCGCCAGAATTAAAGGTAAACTCATTCCTCTTTTCAGTGAATGTTAGAGTAAAGGGTTTACCATTTTTAAGGCATTTGTTTATTTCAATTGATTAGAGATATATTTTATTTAATTATTTATTGATTTAATAAATTTTAGACAAAAAGTGTTATCGAAAATGTGAAGACTAGTCCCGAAGTGAAGAGTCATATGAGTCACGTGAATATGAATGGCCCTAAAGTGAGTGGCGTTCAGCTCAAGTATATCGATGTCGATAAGAAGAGCTTCAATTACGAGCATATAATCAATTTCATCAAAAAGGGTCAGTAGTTTTGCTCACTTTGTTTACCATTTTGAGAGTCTTATGTTTGTATTGTTGATAGCGTGGGATAACGCAAAACGTGATCATCAGTGTTATGAGTCCTACGAATCGAGTCCTAAAGTCAACTGAAGTCTGTGCCACTACTCCTCCACTTCTGACATCTTTTCTATTTGGAAATCGAATGAAAAACATTTTGATAATTGATTTCATGATATCATCGAAAGTTTGTTTTACTGTTTCATCGCTTATAATACAATTCAAATACAATTCATTTATTTTCGTGCATTTTATTAAGTTTGAGAGAAACACAAGAATTGATTTAAAACTAAAACTAATTCTACACTTAAGTGTCCTTTGATTTGAAGCTGAAGTGCATCTCATCTTCACTTAAAACAAATGAAGTATCGCTTTATTTGAATTCTTATGACTTAATCTATCGAACAGTGAATTGGTTTTGTTTACCGACAAAACAAATGAAACCAAATATCAGTGTTTCTTCAAATGTCTGCAAATGTTTTACTCTAATATCAACTCTAAAGTTATCTCAATATTAATTAAGTCAAGACTTCGGACTTTCTTTTGCCATCTCGTCCTCCAATTCATTGTGAATGCAGTTATCGAACGAATATTTAATTGATTTCTTGTTATTTTTGACGTTTATATCAATTGTTTTAATTTAAAGAAACATTAATTAACGAACGAATAGACTGTATATCAGATGAATACTGATTTTCACATTTTCTGAACCGAATAACTGATCCAATCTTTTGGAATGTTTTTTGATTATGAATATTGAAATTTCATCTTTTATTACAATTATTATTAATATTATATTTTTCGTTGATTTTATAATTTCTAAATTTTTCAAAAAAGTATTGATTTATGTTTTGTTTCATTAGATTTAAGTCTAAATCAATTGAAAGTTGAAATCATTTTTATAAACTTATCGGGGCTTCGATTGCCTACCATTTGAAGGCAAAGTTCAGTTTTTTATCTTTTTTTGTCGATTTTAACGAAAAAAGAGTACGAAATACGAAAAATGGTTTATAATTACGACTAAATTGAGTCATAATTTAAATGTAATGTAGAATCGGTTCTCAATTGTCAGACAAAACCATAAAAATTGAATTTAAATTGAAAGCAATTGTCATAAAAAGCGGACAAAATTTGTTAAGTATTTAAAGATTTTCTTTTATTAATCAATGGTTGTTATAATCGATATATTTGTAAATCGTTTCAATTGTTTTTTAAGTTTTGATCCGCTATTGACTGACGATTGCTTTGAATAATGTTTTTATCGAAAGAATTTCCAAAACTTCAAAATTGAGAACATTTTCATCCGTTGAATAAATTTCAAACAACTGTAACACCGATTCGAACAATAAAATTATCAAAATTTTCTTTAATTTAATTAAATCTTTAATTTAATGAACTGTTTATCAAAAGAGAGCACAGATTCTGATGATTCGCATTATTTCTTAATTAATGGTTAAATGTGTTAAACATTTTAGTGGTTAACTCAATATTAAAATAACTTTCGGAATATTTTTATTAATTAATGGAATTTCTAATCAACTAAACAACTGATTGTATTACCGATGACTCGAATTAATGGCCAGAAATTAAGTAAAAAATAGTTAATTCTGTTAATTAAAAGATTAAAATTATATATAATTAGTGAACACTTTATTTCAGATCTTCTGAAGTTTCGATTTCTTTGATTCGGAATTTAATCCATTTCTTAATGTCTGTGAATTTTTTCTTAATTTTGTTGACTTCACGGATCTCTTCCTCTTCGAACTTCTTTAAAAACATTTGGAGCTCAGGGTTTGAGAGACGAAGATATTGTGCGACCTGTCGTTCAAATCAGATCCAATTGAGATCAGTTGTCAAACAATTTTAAGACTCACTTCACTGGATATCTCGTCCTTATTCTTGTTGAAAATGAATACTTTGGACACCGATTCGTTTGGTCCCAACAGAACCCTTACAATGAGGGGGTTTTCTGTGTCTTGAAGTCGTCGACACTCTATATTCAAAATTCAATTAAATGACGGACAGAATAAGAGATAAGGAATACCTCCGTTGTCTTTGAGAACAAAGAGAGCGAAATCTTGGGCTGAATTCGTAACTTTGAATTTGTCTAACAATAAGTTTATGACTTCCTCTCCATTCAAGAGACTAGAGATGAAGACCGAAGTGACACTTCCGTGGGCCGGAGTGAATGTACTCGTCTGTCATTACATTGAATTAGAACTCAGGTTAGAATCAAATGAAGAGAAATACTTCTCTGTTATAGAAGTGTCCGTTTATAGAACAGCGCCGCTTAAGTTTGATTCGGGATCGCCTCAGATTACAAGCTCTGCGGAGTACAACCTCTTCTCCTGAACCCTTTTGGTCATCCTTTTGATGTTCGGATTGGTTTTTCTTTGCTTCAGAAATTTGTTGAACATATTCGTCGTCAAAGCTTTTAGTGTTTCGCCTCAACTCTTCCCTCAATCGTTTGGCACTTTCTGAGCCCCTTATAGGAAGTGTGCTATAGTTTCTGGCGTTCTCTTCAGGACTAACCGTACCATCACTTGAAGGACTCGTTTGTTTACTCGAATCAGAGCTCGAATTAGAGGAAAAGCTAATTTCATCGGAACTATTCTTCGAAGAACTTCTTCGGCTGCAATAATAGCTTTGTCTTCGGATGAAAACCCGATCGTCATTGTCTTCCTTGAGTTGAATGACATTAGAGACGTCCCAATATATTCTGATGGGACCCTCTAATATGAATCTCCCATTCCTTTCCCTGTACTGAATGGTATTACTCTTTCCCTCATAATATTGATTATATTCTTTGAGTTTCTGTTCCAATACTTTGTCTAACATTTGGTCGGAATTTAATTTATTCTTTTGACCGAAACTGGAATGCGATTCAACGCGAGAGCCGTGACCTGTGGTTAGTAACCAATTGAGAGGCAATACATGATTTGAGACCAAAACTAACCGTAGAGTTGAGGTCCGAATAGAGCGCCATAACATGGAATATAACAGTAAGGAATACCTTTGTGCTGATCAAAGAAATTGTCATGGTCAATTGAAGGCAATCGAATTGACAGAAGGGTTGCCTACCTCTGCGTGTTGGCCGGGGTTGAGGCGTTTGCCACACTCGTGACACGTCAGACACGACGGATGCCAATCATAGCCTAACGAACACTTCCTTTCAGCTAAAGTTCAGTGAAATGAAAACAACAACTGATTAAACACTTGTAATAAGAGTTGAGTCATATATACTCTCAAATCACTTATAATTGTTATGAATATTACATAAGTTGTGAGACAAGAATGAAATTCATACCGAAATAGACTGGTTTTGAACATTTACGGCATTTCCACATTTCACTGATTTCAACCCTTTTCTCACTTTTCAATTGGTTTTCAGTATTCTTAACAATCTTTTTATTATTAGTTTTAAATGATTTTATCAAAAGTCCATAAATTAATGAACTGACAAATTGTATACTCAATGAAATTCCAATAATACTAATGATTGGGAGTATTAGTAATGCCTTTAATCGCATTATAATTCATTAAAAACTATTTATTATTAATAATTTTCACATTTATTTCACCAAATTTTTCATTTATTTATGATTTTATATTTAAACCAAAATATGACTCAAAATTTATCTAAAGATTTCTACGAATTTCTTATTTATTTGAACGAAATTTTAAGTTTATTCAAATTATTTTAAGAATAAAAATAATAAATATTTTTGAGTTAAAATATTTAAAAAATTCAATTATATATGTCTTCAGAGGGTTTAAGTACTCATTCCATGTCTTGGATTATAATTAACACAAAAATCTATTTATAAACAAATGAATTGATTTTAAAATCAATTAATTGAATGTTTTGTTTACAATAAATCAAAAATTAAAAACTTTTGTCAAAATTCAATGATTTGTTTATTTTGTTTAAATGTTTGTAATATTTGTCGTCAGATATCATTAGTTTCGTTGGTTTTGAACACATTTTTCAAAACAAACTCTTATCCAAAGAATCCCATCATTTGGTTATTGTTTATATCAATTAATTGAGGAAATTGAGATACTCGATGCAGTTGACCAGGGTTAACTATTGGAACAAATGGATGAGAAACGGGCGAAGACCTGCCCGACCCGTCACCAGATTTAAAGCCGACAAACCAATGGTTCTCAGAAACGAAGTGACCTCAGGAACCAAAATCGATTCCGGTTTGTAATCATTTGAATACCATTTGAATTGATTTTAATGATTGGCGCAGATGTTGTCTGCATTCCTCAGATGATGGATATGTTGTCCTGTTTTAAGGACAATGAATTCGACCAAAACAAATGTCAGACACAAATCGATGCCTTCCAGAAGTGTTACGACAATTATGTGGTCAGTCCTCTGATATTCCTCTCCATTTCTCTCTTCTCTTCACTTAACTCATCACTTATTCTCTGATTTAAACCTTTTGTCTTATTTCAAGAATTTTGAGACAATAGACTATATTTCCGTGAGTTATCTATAGAAACAAATGAGCAATGATTTTGGAGATCAAATGAACATGCTCATTCACTCATTCTTCTTATTCTCTTCTTTCTCAACTTTGTTTCTCGGGTTAAATCAAATTTCTTTTGGCGTTTAATTCTTAGAGTTTGAGTTCTATTGATATCGTTTGTGTTGTATTGAAAGGCAATCATATATTAAATCTGAGAATAAGTGATATAAAAATTGTCCACAAATTGACTTTTGATGTAAAACAGAGCGAAAGAGAAACCAAAACATCAATTGGGAGCCAAAAGATTCCGATCGCGGGTCAGACAAAGTTATCAAAAGACCAGTTGAATGTGTTATTGAAGAGATGGCCTCAACCCAATTGACTCAACACAAGACAACTGAGCGATGGTTTCACTTCTTATTTAGTATTTAATTGATTTAAGTTTAGGTTTAATAGAATTGAATCGACTATTGATTGAATGAATACATAGTTTCTGTAAATTTAGTTATAAATAAAACTTAATTAAAGACTACATTCGGAAGAGAAAACAATTTTAGTCTAATTTGAATCGAATTCAAGTGTTGGCCAACAATCAGAATAATGGAATCCGAGATAACTTTCATCGGGCGTGTGATTTGCAGAAAGGACGGCCGCCTTTGGCATAAAAGCTCTGTCCCTCTAAATTCTTATGACAAACGGTACACATAAAACAGTTTGAGTGGTAGTTCTGATTCAGGGCTTCGACCCATCGGTCGCCGGCCTCTATCGCGAAACCACATCCAACGCATTTCGTGGTAAACAATTCATTCCAATCTTTCTCACAGTAGGGCTGTCCGTCTTCTAAATAGAAGGAACTGTTGCCAAACGGGCGCTTACAGTAGGCGCAGCTGAAGCACTCCGGGTGCCACTGACGCTCCAACGCATTCAAACAATCCTATTGTTTAAATCATTTTTCTATTAAATCAAATCTATTAGAGAATGGAATGAATACCCCTTTAATTCTTTGCGAGCATTTCGAGCAAATGGGCGCCAGATATGCCTCATAACAGTTCTCACAGTAGAGTTTGCCTTGCTCCTCCACAAATCCAATATCTTCCAGGGATCGATTGCAGTGGCCGTTAGCACATGTGAAGTGTTGGGGACACCACGTCTTGTTCAGTGCAACAATGAAAGGGCCGCTGAATATACAAATTATTTATAAGAACCGAAACAATGAATGGTATTACCGAATGGGTGATCCACAGCTCCCACAGATAGCAATTGTGGTGCCAGTAATCTGTGTCTTCAATAAACCTCTTCCTCGCCGTGGAGCAGGTCGTGAGCCAGGAATCGAAGACTGTCCGGGACCGGGAATCATAGGTGAAGAATAAGACGAACCTGTTGTCCAACTTTGAGCATTAATTTGAGGTTTGGGTGCTGTCATTGGAGGCACTTTGCTTTGCACTGTCGAGTGCTGTGTAAAGCTAGTGGCATAAGTCGCTAAAGAGGGGGTTCCGTTTGGGGGAAAAGATGAGAAATTTGAAGCTCTTTTGTAGTCATCCGAAGAAGACATTTGTGAAGTGAGCGGAAAAGTAGAGTAAAGAGATCGCGGCCTTTCCCTAACACCCGGTTCTCTAACTGGTCCTCTCATTTGAGGGCCTGAATCATAAGTTTTGTTAAAATTCTTTTGATTAGAATCTATGACATTGATCTGAATCACCTGATGGGCCAAAAGACTGTGCCGGTGCCCAAAAAGGTTTGGACTGGCCTTCAGTTTGTTAAAGTCAGGAATAGTGTGGAGGTTAGGGTAAAGCCAAAGGAGGAATAGACAGATAGTTGATAGACATTAAATGAAAGTCACTTTTCTATGAAATAATACACATTTATCCATTTTTTTCTGTACCTGTAAAGGGTCGGTAGCCATCAGACTGTCCATCCATTGGATGGCTGTTTGCATTTCCATAGATTGAAGACACGTTTTGCGGTGAATTCGGGTTAAACTAAGTATCGATTAAACATTTAATTGAATTCAAAAGAGATGTTCATTAAAATCAAATTAATTGTGAAAATTAGTCGAAAGTTTAAAAGGCGTTAAATACCGCCGGCTTTGGAGCCACCGGTGGGGGAACTGAAGAAAATGGTTTGGGCGCCGAATATTGAAGATTTGAAACAGAGTTGAACTGATGTACTGTTTGAGTACTCTGAAGACATATTCAAGAAAAGATCAAAAAGAATAAACAAATTGAGATAAGACTTGAAATAAGTCATTAGTTTCGGCAAAAATTCGAGTGAAGTGCGAAAACTCAAAGAAAGTGAACCTCTTTTACACTCTTTTTATTTAAATTCTTTTTAAATAAAGAAAAATAATTTTTTTGTCGATTCTTTTTCTGATAAATTAATAGTTCATAACAACTAATTACTGAATATTTATGACTCACATGATATGGCACCGGACCAATACCCGGTGATGTAGGCGGAGGGGGTCCAACTTGTTGTGCCCTCACTGAAACTGACGGATTTGGACTAACGCTGTGACTAATTCTGTTCATTCAAATAACACTTTTGTAAGAAAAGGCATTATTTTAATAAATTCTTACCCATTAGTGGGGGGAACGGGAAGTATACTGCCGTTAGAATTGATAAGAGTGGCCACTTGTTTGGCGTGAATATCGCAATACAGCTTCTCATTGATCGTAAAATAGCCGACATTTTTCAAAGAAGTGCCACAAGTGGCACATCTGAAGCACTCCGCGTGAAGTGACTTATCTTTTACGCGAACGAAAACACCACTAAAGAAATCAAAGAAACTCTTCAGTCGTTTTAAACAACTTTGAAAACCAGTAAAGATACAGATCTAATGTTTGACACATTTTAATAATATGATAGCAACCAATTTTCGATTGTTTAATAAATATGTTACCAACTTGGTAGTACCCACTTGGTAGTACCCAGTTGGTAGTACCAAGCTATTAAGTCACTCAAAGGGCAACCTCTCATATTTTTGAAACAATCTGAGATAATGAATATTTGGAGGAATTATTTAATTGATTAATTGAAAGATGAGATTTTATTATTAAAAGGTTTTAATTAGAGGATCAAGTTGAGTTTGTAATTAATGTATACTCACACAATCAATCGCTCACATTCTGCACAAATATTTTGGTTTGTTTTTTCCTGTCGTTCCGATGGGGGCTTATCTACTGGTGCCTCGACGTGTCGAGTGGCAGATGTTTCTGAATTCCTTAAGACAGTAACATCTCTAACATCTGGATGTGGAGACACTGAAGTCGACAACGATTCCCCTTTCGGTATAAATTCGGTTTAATTTCGACCCATAAATACATTTTATATAACAATACACTCTTGTAGTATAAACTCTTGAATTTTATTTCAAATTTGTTTAAATATTGTCTAGAATTTGATTTGAACTATACTTATGTGTGTCTCTATAGTACAAATTATCCATGATCAATTAGATTTTTGATCAGTGCATCGCCATGCTCATAAAATTAATCAAAACTGATTTCAGAATTTCAAAACAATTTGTGAAACAAATATTAAGAATGAGTTCAATATTATCAGTGAAATAAAAAATTGCTTAAAAATTTCAAACCTCTGTTTGATTAACGATCCGTTCAATTATTTAGTGACAAAGATATATAGACTGACTTTTTTTGAAAAATATTGAAAAGTGAAATGACTTTAACACTACGATTGAGACGAAATTCTGTTTACTTTCTATTAAATCAAATAAATTTCAGCTCAGAATCACTCCTCTCGTGAACAGAATATTTTTGAACTCTGAAATTCACAGAAATTTAATATTTATTTGGGTTTTTAGAAAAGATAAACACTATTTGAAAGATTTTATGTTCACTTATATTGATATCAATAACGAAATCGAACCAAAAATAAAATGACTAAAAATAAAAAGCGATTCAAACGAAACGATTCAGTATTAGAAAAGTCTCCGAATTCACAATCAACTCATCTGTGAACTAATTCTAGACTTTAAAGACTAATTTCATTGGTTTGTCGGCTTAAGACATGAAACCAAATGAATTAAAACCATGTTCTTCAGTGATCCGCACAATATTGTCAATCCCTTCAACACTCTATCAATATATGATTTAAATCTCTGTTTTTGGATTTGATTTAAACCAGAGATAAAATTCAGGTCATTGTAGGGGCAAAGGGAGGGAACGTAATGATCAAAATTATATTTCATAGAAATCATTAAAAATAATGAATTAAATCTATATTTTTAGATAAATTGGACTAAAATTTATAAATTCTATGTATTTTTCATATATTAATATATTTTAAAGCCATTAGAATTGAGCAAAATTTCACAGAATAACAACTTATTAGATATTTATAATGACTTAACAAAAACTTTATAAAGATGTTCACTCTTAGAAATTCTTATGTTTGGGACCTAACTGTCGGATATATTCTTGGTCTCAAAACTCAAAGTATATGTTATGAAAAATGACTTCATTTAGTTTAAAATAATTATAAGATCTGATGTTTTGGTTATTTGTTTATCTCATATAATATTGGGATTTATATGTCTCCCCATTTGTGTCATTTCTGTCAGTCAAAGATCAGAAGCGAATGATTGACTTCACACAGATTTCACATACCCTTAGATTTCCTGATCTCCTCGTCGTGAACCATCTGATACACTGCAGACTCTTTATTGATGGGGGCGTCCGGTCTCATGAAGTTTATTCTGATTTATTTATTTTTTGAGGAAACCATTATATGTTAAACGAATGAACTCAAGTAGAAAGTAAACAGTGAACTAACCCTTTGGCACCTGAAGTCAAAACTTCTGTATGAGCTTCAAGTGTTTCAGCGATGTTCTTCTCTGAGTACAGATTGACGGGTGAATTGTACTGCTTGTGAACTAACGCCGGGATATTTCCACTTATAAACGGCTTTGCATTTGTGTTGTGTCCGCTTCCGATAGCATTCGTTGGCTTTTGTTTAAACAATTTTTTATTATTTTTTTTGTCATTGAGTTATGTTATACCTGTTGTGTCTTTTTCAGTGATGTTTGTGTATATGTGTTTTGTCCAGGTCTTACATCTCCAACTGGGGTCACATTTGGCCTCCAAGTACTAAATTCGCCCCTGTTTTTATTTCGAAAATTTATTCATTAATATGATCATGCTCAATTATAATTTGAAACCTCTGAACAGTGAGTGTGAGATAATTGCCAGCACTGACAATAGCATCCTGGGCCTCCTTGTGTCGCATAAGATCTGCATCCCTATCGCCTATTTTAAAGATGACATCCCCGATCTGAAGCCCTGTCTGATCTGCCAGACTATTAGGATTGACCTTTGGATCAATAAAGACATTAAGTTTTAACGTAATATTCAGATTGTATGCTATTTTAGCGACAATTAAGCAGTTTTTGGTCGTTTAATACCAATTAAAATGTGTATAACTGTTAACTGCACTTAAGATTTTGTTTTCAATGCAATGTTTAATGGATGACAATTGTTTTGATTGTGATTACGCCGCAAATTATATTGAATTTTGCTATCAATCAAACGAATAGAAGTGAAAGGAAGCGACTATTATATAGAGAGTGAGTGTTCTTTAATGTAATGGAAGGCACGCCAAAGATGGTAAGGCCTCAGACATTATTATATTTTGTTTGCCAACTCATTGCAGGCAATAGTAATGTTAAACGGCTTTTAAATTTTAGTAGTAGTGCTTCGCGTCTGCAAACTCTGCAAAATCTCTTCAAACAAAACAATTTTCATTTAACACCGACTTTGCATTGAGTGACGAAAATCTGATTCAGAGAACAGCCCAGAACTCAATCAAATCCAATGGTTTACTCCTTTAAGATCTGAGAAGAACTCTTCCTTTGCATTGAAATACTTTTATTTATTTGTTTTGCAATTAAGTTGAAAAATAGTTGAAATCAAACTCAAATCTAAAGAATTTACTCATTTTTCTCATTTCTCTTTTTATCTCCTTTTCAACAAAAAAGTAGTTTTTAGTCAAAAGATTTGAAATTCAATTCGAGAATTACCACAAAATCTAATTAAATAATTGATTAATAGTTTTTGAGTACAAAAAAAAGTTTGGTTGTCATCGATTAAGAGAGTGTTCACACTTAGAGTGGATTTACCTCAAAATTAAAAATAATTTCTGGTCTCAGACAGAAGTGAATGCATTTAAATAAAGTTATTTATGATTTGGTGACATTCAAAACAGTGATGTGCCAAACATCGGGCATGACTTCCATACCCAACAAAACTCTTTGCAAACAAAATGAGTTTTAGATAAACTAATTTCAATATATATATATATTGAGTCCGATTTCAATACTAACAAAATCTACACCTGTTTTGTGATATATGACAAAAAAAGCCCACATTTGGAAACATTTTACTATAATTCAGATCTGACTCAAACCATATTTCAAATTATAGCACAAAATATCAAATGAGAGAAATCAACTAAAATATTGGAATACAAAACTTGATGGTAATCGAGGCACTACTCAATTCAACCTACTTATAGTTCATTTATTCCACAAGAATAATAGATTGAGTCTTGGTCAAATTAGGAATATACTCTTTGCCTCAAAGAAGAAGTAAACCAAAGATTTCATTTAAAGTAATGACAGATAAACTATTTTGTTAAATCTGTTCTAGATCAATCCAGTATTGAAAATACTATAAATAAAGTGGAAGTCTCCAGAATAGATATAAAAGTAAGGGAACATACCTTAACCACAGAAAGAGGAGTCCCGAATTCCTTGCCTCCCTGGAGCCTAAAGCCCCAGGAGGTGGAATCACCTCGCATCAATTTGATTGTGATTTGTTGTCCACTCGCCATAATCAGTCGATTCACTCAAATGACACGATAAGTGATAAAAATATTTTCATTCCTTGAATTCTTGGTTTGAAATATATTCTTAAGCAGAAGCCTAAGAGAGCCACAGCTCAGGAAGGAATAGGGTTTTGCTGTTGTGATCCAAAGACTAACAACATTTGTATGCTTTATGTGATGCCTGGAATAGATGTTTCCTTTAGAGCATGTATTGAGGGGAACGTCATCCAAATGTTATTACGTAAAGTTGAGAAATGAAAACACAATCGGAATTTGCAGAATCAAACCTTTTCTAAATATTCACGAATTGTGTTAATCCTTGTTTTCAATTATTCACTGAGAACTTAATGATGAACTCATTTTAATTCATTGCTCAGTTGTCCTCAACATATGATAAACAACTTATTTATTTTGATTTAATATTTATATAATATTTTAATTTTCAGTCATTTCAAAACATTTTCCCGTCGATTAGTTTTGTGGAAAAAACTTTTGTCTGATAATCAAGTTATTGATTGTTTGAAAAGTTGTGATCAAAATTTAATTTTATATATAAATATAACTTAAATATAAAATTAATTGATTCGGAGTATTATTTAATAATTAGTTAATGGGGTTTAGGAAACTAATCAGAATTTTTTACTAAAATTATTTTTTGACAGAATAAGCAGTAATTTTAGGTTTGCTTAAGACATAAAACTTAATGTATTTTCTCGCAAAGCATAGCATAAGTGAAGGCATTTCGCCAAACGATTTGAACAAAATATTTAAAACTTTGTTAACACTATTTAAAGAAAAAATAAAAGTTAATCACATTTTGGGATAAAAACAAATTTTTACAAAAAAATATTCTCCGGTTTATTGGTATTCAATTCGAAAAATTAATTAAAAATACACTAAATTCTTATTTTCTTTTTTATATGAGTACTAAAACAGACTTATGAGAGAAATTTTTTAGTTAACGTTACAAGATTCAATTTCTGCATTGTTCACAAGAATATTTTCTCATTGCCATAATCATAAAAGAAACGGAATAATTCTTTCTTTTGTTTATTCAGTTTCAAATATCCACAGAATTTGGACCAGGTTTAATTAGTTAGAAGTTTGAAATTTGATTATTTTTAGCCTCAAATAGTAATCAAAGTTTAAAAGTCAACTCAAACGTAAATTTTTTGGTTATTGCCGTTAAAAGTAAACAAATAAACGTTTTTGTATTTATTTGTAGATTTCATTGAAAAATTAGCACAACATAAAAATGGATTTCCTTACAAGAGCCCAATTTTAGAAAAAAGGACTTGGACATTAAAAATTGATGAAGATACACTTAAATTCCATTATAGATGACGCATCTTCTTCATTTAAATTACACTATTTTATCCAACCTCTAATTTAATTTCACTTTTATCAGGGTTAATTGTGTTGTGTCAATCAGAATGAAACGATGGATTAATAAAACCTAACATAATTTAAATATCAAAGTGTTATATATTGCTTGATATTACAAAGATTTTTGTTCAAATCGAATCTTGTTACAAAATTTTCATCAAGAAGAATAGCGAGCCTCTGAAAGGCATATTTCTATGGGGGAGTCATATGGAGTCTCTATGGGTTTAATTATTCTGATTCTTTGTGATAAATATTGACATAAATTCGTTTAAATTGACTGTTTTTGTAGCGTATATTGAAATCGAAAACTTTTTTATTACTTAATTATCACTTTATAAACGAATAAATCAAAAAATCAACAAAAAATTATTTGTATATAAAACTAAATCAAATGAAATAAAACAACAATTTTCTGTTAAAAACATATTTAATGACAAAAACAACACTGAATTGTATTAGTTTTGAGTTTTATTCTAAAATAATACCAATTATTTTATTATATTAGTCTATTAGAGGACTATAAGAGTGAACTTTCTATGAGAAGAGGGATAAGAGTTTTCTAATTAAATGGTTTCTCAGAGTTTCACAAATAATTTAGTTTAACATTAATGTGAAAAAAGTTATTAATTTTAAACATTATTTAATGAAATCCAAAATTATTGTCAAAAGCTTTAAATTATTCCTAGATTTTGACCAAAGGCTCAGTCAGTGTCGTAGTGATAGCTTTGCTCAAAATACTGAGTGTTTGGCGGAGCTCTATATGACTGAGGAATTCGATTATTAATTGTATATACATAGAAGTCTGACGTATCGACCACCGTTCCCGACCCACGTCGAGAACCGGGCAATGACTGTGCAAAGTCGGGTCTATATCCTGAACGACCGGCAGGAGTGGCGTTACCTTAAATTAGATCAGATATTGAGAAAAACAATTTGACATTTAATTGGTGTTTGGCATTACTCTGTGGCGGCCAATTCGTGTTCTTCACCCGACGCGATGGTGTGTAAGATCTTCGACTGCCCGGAGATTCTGATTCACCCCTATTCCAAACGGCTCCGGGGGGAGGAGTCGAATATCTCATTCTGGGTGACATCATTCCATTTTCATAATTTTCGCGCTCCACCGAACCCTCTCTTGAAGGAGGCCATTCATATTTCCTGCTAGGTGATTCTGTCCAATAAATTATTAATTATGTAATAAATTTATGAATAATTGTTTGGCTGACCTCCTCTTTCGAATCCCGATCTAGGAATAGGACGTCCACTGGTATCTGGTGGGGGCCACACCGGTCGAATTCTTCGTCTTAATGTACCGGTAGGAGGAGGGCGAGCATTCCTTTCTGTTGGAGGGGTCTGAACGATATATGTCTGCTGTTTCTTTGTATGAGACGGTAACAACTGATTGACTTCTGGCCGAACAGTTTTTAACTGAGGCAATGGCTCTTTCCAATGGGGTTGACTGTCAAGAGAGCCGCCCATTCTTTGTTTCCAATTATTAGCAAAAATTCGTCTATCATTGATGGGTCGACCCGTTTCTGGCCGATCGAAACCAGGATTTTGCCATAAATTTTCGTGTTTTCTATTTTGAGCGAAAAACTGTTTGTCTTTTGTTTGATTTCGATGTACTTCAGAAACAACCGATTGTTTGTTATCCTGTGCGGGCGTCGGAGACATAACTGCCTTTACCTTTGTTTCAACATTTTCTTGAGTAGGACTCGGAGTGGCTGTAGTAGGTCTTGAGCCGTTGACAAACGGTGAATTGGCTCTTGGCTTAACTCCAAACACTCGCAAATCTTTCTGTCCATCGCTTTGCGGACTGGGAGCAGGACTTGAAGATCTTGCTCTAGAATTAGATCCAAATACCCTGATATCTCTGGGCTGGTCTTGTGATGAAAGCCACTGCTGTTCTTCTGGCAAATGATAGCTTATATTTGTTGGCGAAACTGTAGGAGAAAAAGGTCGACCACTTGGCGGAGGCCTTTGGATCGGCGACTGTGGGCTCTTTGATAGTGTGGGCGAAGAATATTCATTGTATTCATACACTTAATCAGAAATAAAATCTCTTATGAATGCAAAGAATAAGTTATTTGTCGTCAATGGACTCACTTTCCCTCTCTTTGACAAACATTTGCGGGGGTGACGAGGGATTACTGTAATCCATGAATTCAGTAGAATAGTAACTATCTTTTTCGACCATTTTGTCCATAACGTGCTCTGTCAGAGACTTGGGACCGGTATGACTGGTATCGGCTGCATAGGGACTGTACGCAGTGTTTATTAAGTTTTGATTTGGGTTCTGGTTTTCGGATGATTCTGATTCCGGATTCCTATCATATATTCATTAAAATTAAGTTTTAGTTTTTGATAAATTATTCTGTGCCGGTTTTCATTTTGAGGAATTACCATGCTCATTTATTAATTAGTATTTCTTGAAACTTTTTTCATATAAAACAAATTTTTGAAAAATCTTGAAATTAATACACATTTGAAATAAATGTGTAAATTAGGAAATAGATGTTTAAAAACTTTAAATAATTGTTTCCTATTTTTCTCTACAAAAATATCACTCATGGAGTCATCAATTTAAAAATATCGAGAATTTTGACGGATGGAAGGGCATTGTGAAATCTACCCTTGGTTTTTCATAATCTTAGAAACTATTTCTTCTGTTTTTCTATCTTTCCGATTGAAAACATAATTTCCTCCAAAATTTGAACTCATTTCAAAATTTAAATTTATATATTCCCTGACATTATTCTCGTTATATCCAACCCTTTCTCCTTTTGTTTGATTAAATATTTTCTTAGATTTGATAAAACCAAGAATTTGACCTCAAATTGGGATTCGTTTCAGTTCGACAAAAATTATATTGAAATCGATTATAAGATAAAAATTTAAACCATAAACAAAGTCTACAGACTTTGTGTTCAAGAATTTTGGAGAACTGAGTGGGAGTGGAGTGGAATCTAAAAATGTCTTTCATTGAAATGGAGACAAAATAAGACGACTTATGAAAGAAATTGATTTACTCTTAAATGTCAAACGTTTTCAAATTTTTATGATTAATGTTTTCCTCGATTAAAACAATATTTGAGATAAGAATATATTAAAACAAAAATTTCTTGGTTTGGATTCTTTCTATCAATAGTCAACTGGTCGGGTAAGCAATGAGAAGGCCTTTGTGCTAGATCAAGCAGTCAAAATAGTTCTTACAACTGCTAAATACAGCAAAATTCCTTGCTGTTGAAAGAGGACCATGTTGTTGTGCTTTGTTGAGTGAATGTTTTCATGATTTTTGATTTAATCAGCATTTTTTAAAAAAAATACTATTCAGAGAAACACTCAAAAAAAGGAGTTTTGTGTCAAATAAAAAAGATTTATGTGAAATACTTAGACATCAGAAAGTGGTGTTTGACACAATTAATGTCATATAAGATGTGCTAGCACAAACAATTATATTCGACATTCCTTCAACTAATTCTCAATAATTGATTCTTTATATTCAGATGAATACCCGATTGAATTGATTTTGGTTTCGTCACATTTTTGATTTAAGATAATCCAATTTATTTATGACATTTTAAAAGAAAATGATGGAATGCTAGATAGAGCAAGCTCAAACTCAACTTTTTGTGATGAAGAATAATGAAAATGACATTCAATAGTCAGTTAAATAAAGTATTTTTCTATTAATAGACAAACAAATGAAGAATTTGTTTTTCAAAGAATATTCTGTTTTTATTGACACTATTTTCTGGCTTAAAATGGGTCAGAATATGTTGGGTGTGATTGGGATACCTGATAACAAAGAGGTCGATAGTGTTCATACACCGCAATATAATTTCTTGAACCTCTTCGTGTGTCAGTCCTTTGAGTGTAATGTTCCCGATTCGGACTAATAGGTCTCCCTCTTGAAGACCACTTCTATGTGCAATACTTTCAGGAATGACCTAAAATACATCAAAAGACATGTTTTGGTTACTGTTGGATAAAAATTCAAATAATTGACAAAACTTTAAACGATTTTCAATGCATTCCATTGAAAGGGAGGCTTACAAAACATCTGACAGTTTTGGGCTTTAAATAGATTTTAGAAATCTCTCTCTCTCTCTCTCTCTCTCTCTCTCTCTCTCTCTCTCTCTATCTCTCTTCGTTCTCCTTTTTTTTAAATTGAAATATAGGTTGAATGAAGTGAATTGTGAGCGAAATATAGAATTTTTGTTTAGCGGAAAACATCTTAGGATTAAAATTTTGAGTCACTTTCAAGATATGATTAATTCATGAATAAAATCATCGCATAATTCATATGATTTATTAGATCTTATCTGAAATATGTTTAATTTATATCACTTTTAAAATATAGATATTTATTATTTTTCGCCTTAAGACTAAATAATAAGAAATTCTTAAAATACGCTGAAAATAATTTTTCAGACGATTGGAATAAATCTATAAGGACTTACTTTTTGAACATGGAAGGGCTGTCCTTGGTTGACCCCTCCAGCGAGTCTGAAACCCCAGGGCAGAGAGAGATCGTGTCTCCTGAGTGTCACTAAATTTGGTTTACGAAAGGGTGGCATAACTTCTCATAGAGTTAATACAATTTCGGATAATTTGTTCTCTTATTTGAATCGAGAGTTTAAGCTCTCGTTTGCAGCGATTGAAGCGTTTATTATGCAATAGACTCACGACATATACTAAACCCAAGTTCTGAGTGTTTTCGCATCCGTTCTGTTCGGCTCTCAAATCTGACTCAAAATAAGATGACGAGAGAAGGCAACGAATGCCAAACCCATTACTCACTTCCAAAGTCTAAGCCGTAAAATAGTTTTTATTTCACTTCTTATCAGAAATGAGTTCTATTTTTTAATCGCTATTCAAATAGATTTCAATCGATTTAAATCTAAATAAAGAGTTTTTCGATTTTAATCACGAATTTTGGCGAAAACTTCAATTGAATTCTCAATTGTTTATTCAATTCTCTGGAATTCAATCACTATTTGAATCTTTTTTTGTGAAAAAAAAGTTTTGAATGAAAGCAAACCTTTTATTGTTTACTAAAATTAAAAAATATATACAAATATTTATCAATAGTTTTCTCTCGTATAGTAAAGTGGGATCACATTCCAGAATAGGCGGGTCCGCCTCCGCCTGTAAATAAACTCGCATTTAATCAGCTGTCAATCGAATAAAAGGGAACATACCTTCGGGAGGAACCCAATTGATGTTTTGCGAGGGATCCTTAATATCACAAGTCTTACAGTGAATACAATTTTGAGCATTGATTTGAAGCCCTAACTCTTCCGAACCTTCTTTGGGGACGTATTCATAGACCCCCGCCGGGCAAAACCTTTGTTCGGGTCCGTCAAATATCTTAAGATTTCTCTCAACAGGAATGTCATCGTTCATAAGTGTGAGGTGTGGCGGTTGGTCGCCCTCATGATTGGTTCCGGTCAGAGCCACCGAAGACAATAAGTCAAAAGTGATTTTTCCGTCGGGTTTCGGATATTCTATTGGTTTACATTCTTTGGCCGGTTTGAGCCGAGAGTGGTCGGGAGAGCCGTGTTTAAGAGTCCAGGGCTCTAACCCTCTAAGACCAACATAAAAAAGACCCGTATATGCAATTCCGCCGTAAAGACCGAGAGAAGTATGGAAAGAAGGCCTAACATTTCGGGCGGCCTTTAATTCTTTCCAAACCCAACTCTTCTTGAGATTAGTTTCATATTCTTTTGGTTCGAATCCATATTTCAATTGATCCGAAGAGAAGCCGTCAAATATGGTGTCCGCCGCTATCATTGCGCTCTTCATTGCATTATGAGTTCCTTTGATTTTAGGCAGATTTAAAAAGCCAGGACTGCATCCGACGAGACACCCGCCCGGAAACGTAAGTCGAGGAACAGACTGGAAACCGCCCTCATTCAGAGCTCGAGCCCCATATGCGATACGTTTAGCGTTAGGAGACTCGAAATAAGGCCGAACGGAAGGGTGGAGTTTGAAGCGTTGGAATTCCTTGAATGGACTCAGATATGGATTATCGTAATCCAGTCCCACAACAAATCCGACAGCAATTAAAGGCATCTCTTCGTTCAAATGATATAAGAAAGACCCGCCGTATGTGTCCTTATTTAAAGGCCATCCAACTGTGTGTTCAACCCTTCCGGGTCTGTGCAGTGATTTGTCGATTTCCCAGATCTCCTTCAAACCGATTCCATAGGACTGAGTCTCACATTTGGCTCTCAAATCAAATTTTTTGTACAATTGCTTAGCGAGTGATCCGTGACAGCCCTCTGCAAACACTGTGCACTTCGCTCTCAACTCCATTCCTCTTTCAAATGAAGCTTTCGGTGAACCATCCTTTGCAACCCCGACATCATTGGTGGCGATTCCACAGACACTACCGTTTTCATCATAAAGTACTTCAGAGGCAGCAATTCCAGGGTATATCTCAACGCCCAACTCTTCTGCCTGAGCCCCCAACCACTCGACAACTTTGCCCAAGCGGACCACATAATTACCATGGTTATACATAGGAAGGCCTTTAAAAATCGGGATTTTGATTGACTTGTTTGCAGTTAAAAATCTGAATATATCTTCAGTGACGGGAGTGTCGAGTGGGGCCGACTTCTCCTTCCAGTCAGGAATTAACTCATCTAAAGCTTTGGGTTCAATACAGGCACCGGAAAGAGTGTGTAACCCGACCTGAGCCGCCTTTTCCACTAAAGTCACTCTAAGCTCTTTTTCCTGACTATTAGCCAATTGTTTAAGTCTTATGGCAGCTGACAGTCCCGCCGGTCCGCCGCCGACTATTACCACCTGAGGGAAAGACGTAAATTCAACATAAATTGTGTTCATTAAGAATAATAGTATTTTACATCAGTTTCGTCGACAACTCTCTCCATATCGATGTCTTTCCATCGTTTGTCGGAATCTCTCGGAACAACTGAATAGTGAGTCGTTATTCTGGTCTTATCCGACAAATTATGTCTTTGAATGACATTTAAACCATTGTTCAGATTCCTGTGAGTCACCAATGATTCCAATTTCAGTATAACTTTTGAATATTTAAACATTTTTTAGATAACTTTAGTTTAAAATAAAAATTATTTTTTAATTTAAAATAAAACTCAATTTAATCTATTTTTTTGTGAATTTTCCTCATTTATTAAATTAAACAAAATTCAGAAAACTGTAGAAATAAATTGTATTTCAGTTGATTTCAATTTGAGGACACATTAAGACTCCGATCAAAAGTCAAAGTTTGTCACAAATCTGTAGTTTTGGTTAAACTTTGGACCAATTATTTGATTAAAATCTTAAGTTTAAAGTACAGAATGACGTCATCGTTATAGCCATCGATCATCACTTGTGGTCATTCATCTCCTTATTAACTCTTCCCTAATCGTAAAAGTAATCGATGAAGTGATCAGGTCTTCAGTTTACTTGAATAATAAAACTTTGAGTCAATTGAATTTTGAGATAATGTTTAAGACAACAAATTGAGTAAACAATTGATTTATTTTCTTAACTGTAGTTTTGTTTTTGTAAATAAGTTTTAACTTTAGTTTCAATGAATGAATAATAATATTGCGAATCGATAACAGAGTTCGCGGTTTTGTTTACAATTTTTTATTTCTTTCATTCATAGACTTCGTCAACAAATGCAACAAATATGAGACCCTTTTTCGCAATCAGTGGTTAAACATTGAGTGAAGACAACTGAAGCCCTCTTTAATATTGTCATAACTTTTGACTGAGTTTTAGCAGAATA
>JAQGBD010000608.1:0-26750 GCA_034698165.1 Punctoribates punctum | reverse complement strand
TTTTCACCTATAATTGAATCCAATTTTATTTTAGTGCAGTTTATTGACAATAATTTGTTTCATTCAATGATTTACGTAAATCTAGGTTTGGGTGAAATTAAGATTACGAATATTTATGTGACATTTGGAAAAGTTTCAAGATCAATATTATCTCTATTATGCAAATATATAAAAGAAAGAGAGGATGCCTTTCAAGAAATTACTGGAAAAAAATGATAAAATTCAAGTCTCAACTAATGTCATGACTGGCTATCTCTGGTTTGACCGGTTTTCTTGATTTAGAGCAAAGGAACGGAATATTTTTGTTTCTCATAGAGCCTGATGTCTAAACTGATAGCCTGATGAGTGATAGGTAAGGGGTCCTCCAGTTTGGAATTACTCGATGGTCAACGATTTGATAACCTTGGACTGTCTGCGCACGTATTTCAAGTTGTGAGGAATACTAGATTTCAATAAAGTTAACATGGTAATTTGCTTTAACTTACCAAATAATCAGAATCAGAAATAGATTTCTATTTATCAAATTATTAAAAGAACCAAGATCACATAAGATGATACTAATTTTATAACTTGTGCATTTTTAAGCATGCTAATAGGGTTTTGAAAATTTTAACTCGATTTCTGGGATCTTTCCAAGAAATTTACCCATAAATTGAGAAATGCAACGAAAAACAATTTTGACGCAATAGAGGCAAACAAGTTGTGTAACACAAACCCAAAAATTTTGTTAAATAATCGGAAAACCTTTCAGTTTTCACCACAACTCACAACTCAGGCATCGCTTCGAATACAGAGATTCGGATTTTTTCCCATTTGTTCACAATTTGAATAATTCCGTCCAAACTCTTCAAAAAAGCCTCAACACTGTCCAAGAATCATTCTGTGAGTTATTATTTCTCAATTTATTTCAGTAATAATTTATTTGATGTGATTTTAGTGATTATTGAAAATTCAAGAATACCTTTCGAGGAAAGCCATAGAATGAGTTCTTCTGTTCACGAGTTTTATAGAGAAAAGTCTATTCTGATTACCGGCGGAACCGGATTTCTAGGAAAGGTTTTATGCGAGAAACTTCTGCGTTCCTGTCCTGAGATCACAAACATATATGTATTGGTGCGCACCCGACACGACAAGTCTGCTGTACAGCGACTTGAAGAGGAGATCCTCAACTCCACAGCTTTTGGTCTGAAAAATGAGCACAAATTAAAATTGGAAAAAATCATTGCAATCAGTGGCGACTTAACTAAACCCGGTCTCGGATTGTCGGCAGAGGACAGGCAAACACTGATCTCCGATGTGTCGGTTGTGTTTCATTCGGCGGCTGTCGTCAAATTTCATGGACCTCTTAAAGGATTCATCGATCAGAACGTCTTTGGAACGGAATCTGTTTTGCAATTATGTAATCAAATGACAAAACTGGAAGCACTGGTATATGTGTCCACCGCTTACTCCAACTGCAATATTCTGGAAATCGAAGAATCAGTTTATAAACTGAGGGAAAGTGCGGTCAATACCATCAAAAGAGTCACAAATGATATCAAATCTAATTATGAATTGGAAGTCTCTGTTACTCCACTTGTGATGGAGGGACGACCTAATGCCTACACTTATAGCAAAGCGATTGCTGAAAATGTGGTAGATGAAAAGTATTCTCATTTGCCTGTAGTTATTGTCAGGCCTTCTATTGTGACCTCGTCAATGAAAGAGCCCTTTCCCGGTTGGATTGATAATGTCAATGGATTGGCGGGAAGTTTCCTCTTGGGTGGACTCGGAATAGCTCGAACTATGGATGTGCACAGCGATGCCCGAGCAGATGTCATTCCCGTAGACATTGTATGTAATTCTCTGATTGTAATCGGTTGGCATTTGGGAACCCATAAGAATTATCGCAAACGAGTCATACACCTGACCAGTGGACAGCACAATCAAGTGACCTGGGGACAACTGCTCAACTATTCACGTGATGCTGCCATTGAAAATCCTTCTATGCGTGTTGTCCGGCCCCTGGCAAAGAGCCCAACCAACAGGAAAGGCGTGTTCGGCCGAATCGATCATTTGGTCACCAAATATATCTCACATATTCTGTTCGCATATTTGGCCGACGCTTTGCTCACTCTATTTGGATACAAAAGGTTTATGGTTAAGATAATAGATAAGTTGCACCGGGCTTTCCAAATGCTGGAACCATTCACTACAAAGGAATGGTATTTTCATAATCACAACTACTATTATATACACAAAATGTTGTCAGAAGAGGACCGGAATGTCTTCTTTTCGGACATCAGAAAAATCGATTGGAGAAAGTACGGGGAAGACCTTTATTTAGGGATCCGACGATATTTACTCAAAGAGAAGGACTCGACTGTGGAAAAGGCAAAGAAGAGATTGTCATACATTTCTTTCATAAACACTTTGTTTGAAATAATTGTTTTCACTCTTTTCGTGTATTTTATTTATTATCTGATATTCAGTTCAATCTATTTATAACACTATTTATTATTTATTTAAATTGAAATGAATTTCAAGACTTATCAATATTGCCTAAATGTATTCAGGGTCTATTCAAATTAATATTTAAGGGTTGGTTTTGAGAAAATCAAATTTCCGAGATTGAAACTTGGTGAAATATAAACTGTCTTGTTTTCTTTTATTTCTGAAATATTTTTTATCAAAAAGTATTAAACAAAATAAAAGAAATATTTATTTAATTTTATCTCTTTTTAATTAGTCGTCAGTTCAATTTTTTTAAAAATTGCCTAGATATTCTAGCAAATCTTTCTATTCACATGGTATATTTGTTGGACAATAGATGGAGTACTGGTGCGTATTCTGTATTTTTGACAAAGTTGGCAAGAACCATTTAGTTTGTCATTAATTTTGAATCAATTTATATGAGTATTAAAGCTATAATTTTACGAATTAATTTTGTTTAAAGATTATTAAGATTTATATTTATATAATTCATTATTTATTTGTTTATCTATTCCATGATTTTGATAATTTATTGTTTGAATATTTCCTGGTTTCAAAATATTATTTGCCATAAACCAAATTGAATATCGCTGTTAAAAAAATTGAAGTGACGGCCAATTAAGAAGAGATAAAATTAAATAAATACTTCTTTTATTTTTTTTAATATTTTTTTATGAAAACAATTTTATAAAAAATAAATGTTTTAATGAATACAAAAATTATAGCGAAAATTGTTATTCAAATTACATTTATTGTTGCTTGATGAAATCTAATTAACTAGCCAAAGTTCTTCATATTAGTAGTTATCCTTTTTTATTATTATACAAAAGGAGATAAGAAGTAAGGAATAGATTGCATTTCTAAGACATTGAATTAGATAATAGAGTGATAATTGAATAGACAAGCTCATTTTAGCCAAATTAAACTCTAAAAAATCCCGAAATGATTATTAAATAATTGCATTCCATGAATGTTATTAATCTTGGAAGTTATACCAAAGTTTATCTGGAATTGTGAGGAAAATATTGTCGGTTTAAACGACGAGATAAGCATCCTTTCAAACAAAAAATCTATCCTCTAATGTAACATGCTCTTTCAAAACGGGTCCCATTGGTATTTGATGAGCACTGACCTAAAACTATTGAATTTACTTAAATAGTGAATTAATTAGCGCTAATTGAAATGTTTGACAAATAAGTAAATGAGTTAATGAATGACTCGTTTTTTGGAAAAACACTCAAAATATTCTGTAATTGTATTGACTTTTCTCCGACACTAACAAAGAGTAAACAGTATTTTACACTTCAGTCCCGTTGCGACACAAGAAGTGAAATGAAGAAGAGTTTATCTATTCTTCGGTAGACGTGAGCCGTAGTGACTGCACAGCATATGAAGTGAATGGCATTCATAAGTCATTATGAGTTGTATTGTTAGCTAACGAACTAACGAAAGGTCATTAACATCAGGAAATCAAATGTCATTAACGATGTATTCAACGATATATTCAATACAAACATTAGTCTTATGTTTATTCTGAGCAAAAAAATATTGTGTGAAATACTCGACTGTCTGTTGCGTTCATTGCGTTCAACCGTTCCCTTCATTCTTCAGCTATTTTTCTCATAATTTAGGGAATCACTCGAATTAATTTCTTTATCGAGATTAAATCAAATACCATTAGATTATCTATAAATAAACTTCATCTAGATAACCCTCGATTGTAAGCGAGTCAATATTTAATTGAGTGTTTGATTAGATAAACTATAATTAAACCTGTTGGTTTTTCTTTATAAAAACTTGAAATTGCTAGTTGTTTAACTATGTTATTAGACAGCCATATCAAGCTTGGTGATTTATACTGTAATCAAACTTTGCTGATGAGTTATATGAGAAGTATTTTCAGTGAAATTATGTGAAAATTCACAAAAATTTGAATCAAATTAAGTTAAGTCACGAAAAGAAATTGAATTTTTATGGTTTTTTATAATTCATTAAATTCTAAAAATATATTCACAGCACTTGTGCTTGTTCAATATGTTCAATAAAGAATCTAACAATCAAATTCAATGGCGATATTCTTGCAAAATTGATAAAAAGTTTCACTTAATTGAATTGGCATTCATTAAAAGGTCGAAAACTCTTAAATTGAATAATAAGTCAATTGTTATAACAGTTGTATTAAATCAATATATTTGATAACAGGAACATAGAGTACGCAATAGGAGAAGTAAATGATCTTGCTCAGAGTTTAATGACACTGAAAAAAGGAATTATTGATGACTCACTGCCTACCAAACGCTCGTTTCAACAGAAATGACGAATCATTTAATAATTCATTAAATAACCCTTTGAAAGTAGCAAGATCCTTTTATAACAAAGCAAATTATATAATTATTTTAATAAATTATCTTTTGCGTGATTTCTGAGTTGAAAGGTTATTGAGGTTCTTGAAACTGTAGATAATTACGTTTAATGATTATTTTCTACCTTGGTTATTGCTTTAATTATCTGTTGTATATGAAGGCAGTTATAGTCCATCGCTATTAACGACTGTTTTGGTTAGACATCAATCAAATAAATACTTATTTGATCAGAAAAATGGCAAAAATACAAAGTATTGAAGGTTTGAACGTTTGGTTGGCATAGGATAGCAAAGGATAGCAGAGGAAAGGGAGGAATTGTTGATCCAATTTCATAGTTGAATCATTTTTTTCACTTACTCTTTGAGCCGTAATCTCCAATACGTTTCTCTATGTCTGACATCAAATAAGTGATCGATTTTCACAGCCTTTGCTTCTCATCTAATCTCCGCTCACAGACTAAAAAGTCTTATCGACTACAACCTGAGCACAACCTGAGCACAGAATATACTATCGTTTGGGGAGAAAAGTTGACGAAATGAAAGGTTAAAATCAGTCGAAAATTTGATAAATTTCTTTATCGGAGTCACCCTTAAAATTGATGTCAATATTAAACTTTTAAATTGATTTTTCAAACAAATCATGTTTTCTCACTATTAATAACAGGAAAGGGTCTTATTTTCACCCCTTTGTGCCTAATTTCAACAAATTTTCCGTTTTCTAGATTACGTTTTTATATTTTTTTGGGATTAAACTAAAAACTTGTGATATTTTGTTTAAAAATACATAAGATTTTTGATAAAAGTCATAAATAAACCCAAAAAGTAAACTAATTACTCAATCAGTACCTCATCGCTCATTTCAGATATAATCGAGGTTTTTTTTTATTGTTCAAAAATAATTGTCCATTTAACTTGGTTAATTTTTCATTTAAATAATGGCGTTTTAATTGGGCGTTAAATAAAATTAAGGAAATAATAATAAAAGTTAATTTTAACCTCTAAGATGATCAAGGAAGTTGATTGTGAGGTCTTTTATTAACCCTAGCCAATTAAGTAAGGTCATCTGAAATATGTATCGCTCAAAAACCGCTAATTGAATAGGTTTTTGATGTAAAACCGTTGAAAGTTTATCTCTGTAGATAAGACTGCCTTGATCATATCTTAGATTAAGTGTCAAAGAAGAAAACTCTTTGTAATCATTAATTCTAGGAATAAAACTGTGCCTGCTACAATGTAGGAAGTTTAGATATTCTAGTTTTTCAGCCGAATATTTCCAGTTTTTTCATTACTTTATATTGAGATCGATTGAAGTCTTTTTTATTGTTGAAAACACTCAAACAAAAGCCAACTCTTGACATAAGACAACACTTATTTCATAGGAATTTCTCGAGAAGTCATAGACAGCCGAGTCATCCATAAGTCAGAGACAGACACCATTCATATCACGATTGGATTTAAATTTAATCTCAAGGAAATTGTTTACAACAATTTTCTTTTGCCATAAATTTTATTTATATTTTTCAATGGAAAAAAAATTCATTAAAAAAATCGTCGATTTATTATAAGAAAGTTTTCGCAATTAATGATTGATTAAAATTTAATATTATTTCATAAATCAAATGATTTTAATTCCCAATTGAATTGATTTTCAATGAATTTAACAAATTTTAAATTATTAATGAAAATATTAAAACCATAACTACTCCGGAGACCGTCCCTTAAGTTAGCCGATCATTAAACTAGCACATACAACTTCAAAGTGATCATTAATTATATTGAAAAATTGATGAAAAATAATTGGAAACTTCGAGGAATTGAAATCAGAGAACTTTGAAGCGATTAACCCCTTGAAGACACCAATTTGTTGTCGCCATGACTTTCATCGGATAATTACTGACTTTTGATTCATATTTAGACATAATTTATATAATTTTCACTCCAATGGACTTCACTTCAAAATATTGTAATTTATTTTAAGAAAAATAATTAGTAAAAAATATCTAAAAAGAAATCGCTTCTAAGGAAAAATCACGAGAGAGAGAGAGAGAGAGAGAGAGAGAGAGTCTTTGGGTTAATAATTGATGAGATCATTAAACTCTTTCCGAGCCTTTAGTCTAATGAAAAGAAAAGCTTTTTATGATTAATATTTGTCTCTCGACTGACGGCACGAAAAAGAAAAATGTTTTCCTATGAAAACTCGAAAAACTATTGATCGAAAACAATCGCCTTTTGAACTAATTTTACTAAAATTTGCTAAAAATTGTTTTTCTTCACTGAATTGGAATCAATTTTGTTATAAATGCACTCAAATCACAATTTGACACAATTCACAAACAAATGATTTCCTTTTTTCTAGTGTTGGGACCAATTGAAAAAAGTTGGTTCAACTTTTCTAACCCATGTAATATTGTCATAGAAATGATCCATTATCTCATGAAAAGCCGACTTTTCTATTCTAGCATAACATTAACGCTATTTAAATGTAATGAACGGACAAAAAACTACAAAAAATTCAAAATCGCATTAAAAGGGCTATAATTATAAGGCATAGACTTTAAGCGCATTCATTAAATCAATTTTTTGTTTGAAAGATAATAGCAATAAATCAAAAGATGTGTCACACGATCTCTCTCTCTCTCTCTCTCTCTCTCTCTCTCTCGTCTGGTTTTGTGTAATGTTATTTCATTTTATCGAATATTTGAGATGAAATACAGATGAGAGACAAAATATACTAAAGTTTTGTGTATTAATGTTACTAGAGCACAATAACCAAAATACTACCAGTGCTGTATAATATCTGTAAATGCGGAGTTGGTTTGCTTTGTAGTCAGGGCTCAAATGAATGATCACTAGAAAAATCATCAGTGAAAATATGAGCGCAAAAACAACGGATCAACTGTTATTAGGGCAGAGGGACTGTCAGCCTATGCTATCAGATAGAGAGTAGTCTCTCCGGGAGTGTATTCCTCAGAAGTAAATACAATATAATACGTGATTCTGTGAATACCAGAATCCAATGGATGCCTATGTTTTGGGCTCTTTATTGGAGGCGCAAAATCCCATCCAATCTTTCGCTCTGTTATGCCATAAATTGAAGTATATTTCATAGTTTCGCATCACTTTGAGCCTTAGTCTCCACATCTCCCTGTCCTCTCCCTTTCCACTCAACACAGTGTATATATTTATAAGAAATATAAACAAAGAGAGACATAATGTGTTGGAGTGAATCATATTTCTCTTTCTCACGGCGTCTAATGAAATCCGGGCACGTTTTTTAAACGCCATCACAACAATAAGTAGAGCACAGGCATAGCACAGGCAGCAAATCATTTATTAAAAGATGAGGAGCTCCACAGTTGCACAGGAGTTGCACAATAACTCAAATCTGATCAGACATTCATTTATGAATATTAGAGCCGTTATTCAAAAGTATAGCAGAAATTAATTTAATACTGAAAAATGAATTTCAATATCTGTGCCCTCCTTTCAAAACACAATACAATTGGTGAGGACTAAGGGTTTAGTAGTTTCCATCAGATTAATAGTTTTGAGAATTTATAGTAACTTTTTTTCTTCCAAATGGTTTTCAGGAACAGAATAATAATAATCTCTTTTAAGAATATGTTTTCAAAACATTGGTTACAAAAGTATGAGTTTAGCTAATAATGGGTGGTTTGGATAAATTCCTGTTTAATTCAATAGGAAAATAATCCCTGATTAAATTTTATTCCAGGATATTTATCTCTAATCAAGATTTTAATGACCAAGTTTTCTTTTATTATTTTTTTTGCAAACCATTTGAAAATACATTGAAATATAAATAAATGTATTTTATTTGAGCCAATAATGGAAATAATTATTAAGAAATTCCTTAAGTATTGCAAAAAACGAATTCAGAGTAAAAATATTTGCGAATTAGTGTCAACTCAAACAAAACCAGAATTGAGTTAATCCGGCGATAAATAAACTTAAGTTTTTTCACATATTTTTCTTATAATTACAAAATAATTTCTGAAAAAAAGTTTCGTAATTAGAGAAAA
Organism: Punctoribates punctum; assembly: GCA_034698165.1. Lineage (NCBI taxonomy): Eukaryota > Metazoa > Arthropoda > Arachnida > Sarcoptiformes > Punctoribatidae > Punctoribates > Punctoribates punctum. The sequence continues at coordinate 17,876 of JAQGBD010000608.1, read as the reverse complement.
AATTAGATGTAATTCAAGAAAAAGGTGGAAATCCTGGTCTGAGTTAAGGTATAGGCTTTAAGTGCATTCATTCAATCAATTTTTGGTCTGAAAGATAATAGCAATAAATCAAGAGATGTGTCACACGATCTCTCTCTCTCTCTCTCTCTCTCTCTCTCTCTCTCTCTCTCGTTACTCGTCTATTCATTAAATTTTATTTTGTTGTTTGGGACCAATTTTCGTCGCATAAAACTCTTAATTCATTGTCGATCCCATATCTTTTGTATCACAAAATTTACACTTTCTATGAACACAATTCCCATTATAGTAGAAACTGGGAGTCATCCCATCCCTTCGCGGAGGTGGAGAGCAATAAACTCGGGCCTGAATTTTAAATGCGATAAACAGTGAATTAATTGTCTATCGATTAGTCAACAGTCGATATACGAAATAACTTTTCAAACAACATCTGAACTGACATTTGGATGAATTGTTTTGTTTTTCTATTTCAGCAAATAATTAATGAAATATATTTTCGATTCAAATAATTATCTGTTTTTTGTATTTGGATTAAATCCATAGATTTCTTTGTCTTTTTGTTGTTCGTTCTTTGATAGGAAGTTTGGAAAATGAGGCTGCATGTTTTTATTCTAGATAAATTGACATTTTGCCCAAATGCCAACATATGTGATCCGTAACCATCGGTCCATTGCCACAAATTCATATCCTCTTCGAGACCACACTTTTTACACATCTGTTAACAACAGATTCAATGACTTTAATATTATTTTGTATTTAAATTCTTTTGTTGGACTGAATATAAATTAATAACAGGGTTTCATTCTGGAGCACAGCCGTAGTTTTGTGAGCTCTGAGCAGACATTTATTTTCCCATTCATTACGAGAGTTTTTATGTCAACTTTCACTCCGGGGTTATGTCTCTTATGTGTTGCTCACAATTATAGCCGACTGGAAATTAGACCAATTTTTGCTTAACTATACATCAAAATTATGTGATTATCTGCGACTCGGGTGAAGAGGACATGGATCTGTGATCACTGATCAATGGATCACTCTATCAATTGTTGACATTCCTTTTGCACTGTTTTTTTTCAACAAATTATATTCAATAGTTTTATGACTTTATCTGCAATTTCGACAATAAATACAATGATATCTGAAGTCATGTGCGAAATACATTCATAATTAGCTAATCATTAGTAGTCTGTAATGGCTTTGAACAGAATAATAGCGAAATTTATTCTGTGTTTCGCTTTTTTCCAAACAATTTAAACATTTTTCTTCTCACTTCAAAAGCAAAAGTAATATCAAAATCGAAATCGTTTTAAAATGTGTTTTCAAACTCTTATTTTATTCTATAGAAAAACATTGAGAAATACTTTACATAAAAAGTCTATTAGAGCCTAAAGTTTGGGCCAAACAACAAATCTGTTGTTTTTGTTACTCTCGAAGACCTGTTAGAGTGTTATATATGACTAAAAACAAGTTATTAAAATATAATGCAATGCCTTTTCCTGTTCTTCCTTCGCCATAGACCAGAGATCTCACATATAATAGCCATTAACTAACAAACCCTAAAACGAGATAATAATTTAATGGCCTTTATTTCATACAATATGTTATAATTTCCTCTATTTTTATGGCTTAAGATCTGAGCACAAGAATCAGTGAATCTCTCATTGTTTTAATTTTATCGTTAAATGGTTTCCTCTTAAATAATAACTCGAAGTTTAAGTCAACGCCAATACTTTGATTTGTTTGAGTATTTCGTATGGCGAGAGAGAGAGAGAGAGAGAGAGAGAGAGAGAGAGAGAGAGAGAGAGAGAGAGAACTCTGGGCGACAGTTCTCTAATATATAGTAAATAATTTGAAAAACTTTTTGCCAACACTTTTGGTTACAAAATAGTGAAACAAACGAAGGACTGACTGCTAGTCATTGTACTGGAATTGTATGGAAATGAAAGTCACTTCACTGTTACGGTGAATGATCTAATTCAAGGATCTTTGTCTCTCTCTTATGCAATAATGTTTCACTTGAGTTAGTATTTTCGTTGTCAGTCTCAAAGGGCCTAGGTCATCCAGAAAAGGGCGTCAAACACCATCAAATTCACAGAAAATTTATTTGTTGTTAACAACTTTTCATATGCCTTGCTTATTCTTAAGTCATTGCGCAGGTGAGACAAATATTCTTAAGATCAATTTTCTTGAGTAATAATTTATTGGAAAAATATTTTCAATAATGACCATGCCAAATAAAACATTGAAAAATGTGTGGAAATTTACCAAAACAAATGTTATCTAAAGTAAACTATTGACTGATGAGTGATCAGACCTAAGAATAGGTAATTCCTAGAACTGCTTACAATTAGAAGACATCAAAAGTTAGGGACAGTATTGTTAGGGCTGACTATCTGTTCACAATTACTCCAGAGGTGGAGTTGGACTTTGCTTTGGCTCACATACTCTTTTCAGTCGAAGAGGTTTCAGTTCAGTTCGACTGAGGGCAGACTCTGTAGGGCTGCGCGATGTTTGCGAATGTTATAGTATGGTATGGTATGGTATTCCAGTCAAACAGCTCGAGTAAGTTGAAAGTTGCCGCACACACCTCATAACTGCATTGAGTGTCTTCAATAACAAACTCTTTTCAGTACTAAAATTGAAGTTTACTGTTAAACATTGTGTCGGTCCCGATATAGACTGTCCCCGAGATTGAACCAGTATCAATTACTTTAATTGTTTTTTATTGTGCATCGCATACAGAATCGGATTCTTGACTCTCAGCCCACCCCTAATAAACTGTTCGCTGTTTTTCGTTTGTTTCCAAAATATTTGTTGACTTCAAATATTTAAAACATTTGCCACAGACTTCATCTTTTGGACTAAAAGATTAAGTTCTTGTAAAAAAACTTTACATCAATTGATATTCAAACAAACATTTTGTTGATTAATTGCAATTCGAGGTAAGTTTTTCAATCAAAATATTCTTTTTTCACTTATAATCTCTATTTATAAATAAGTTGGAAAAAGTTTAGTAAACTTTTCAAGAGATGTTCTTGTTAATATTTGTACAATTTTCGTAATAGATATTTTATGAAAGATAAGTTATCTTGGGATTTATGATTTGGTTTGGAGTGATTTCCTGTGTTTTGGTCGCAAACACCAGAAAAATATTTACAAAATTCTTGTATTTTATGTTAAAACCGGACTAAAGCCAAAACATTGTGTGTATTGTCTGACAAACTGACGGCTCATTTGCTAACCTGAAAGCTAAGCAACAGTTTGATAAACAAGGAACTGAATGGTACTAAGCACTGAGTTCAAGATTATATAACCTGCTCTTGTGATTAGTTTTTTCGCCGTTTTTTGTCTTTCATTCAAATCTTAAGGAGTGTTGAGAACAAAACAATTCTGTCATTTCTTACGGCTTTTTATTGGTTTTGTCAAAGGATTTTAGCCCTGTTTTTGACATTAGTGTTGAGAAAAACTGTATTTCTTAATAAATCTGATTTTTGTTGACTTCAAAACAATTTTGAAACTAATTTCTCTCAGTGTTTGAAATATAGTTTTCTTGAGTTTTGATTCAATTCTGACATTTCTCGAGAGTATCCGAGAGAGGAATCAAACTCTAAAATAGTAAACAATTTTAAAGTGTATTTTCGTTTCACTTTTACTCTCATTTGACTCTCGATTTCTGTCTCTTCTATTCGTTTGACTCGTTCTTCATATTTCACTTTATATTCCCTTTACTTCTGAATTAAAGATTACCTGAATTCAAGACTCAAAATAAGTATTCGGGGCTCAGATTAAACTCAATTCCCAGTGCTATGACTTTCGAGAGCACCACTGCTTGGCGTAAAAGTTTTGATTTCTTTGCAGAAGTGTCTAAATATATAACAAAATCTATACTCTATTTCTTTGACCTCCACTTGATTTTAAAGTCAAATCCAATTGAATCGAAAAAAGTATACATAAAATGTTCTTTTGAGTCGCAATCTATATTTAAACCTGCAATCGATTGATGAACTTTTTTGATTGGGAACTCAAAGTTGAATTTTAAATTTTCTGTTGAATAAAATCAAAATTTAAAATCAAAAAATCCGAATAAATTGTGTAAATTTGGTTTTTATTTAAGACAGAAATGTTTTTATGGAGTTCCACATTATGTGTGAAACCGGAATATTATTTTTGGACATAATTTTAATAAAATTATATCTCAACTCAACTCAAAGGAAAAACTCTTACTTAACAGAAAAACTATTATTTCTGTAAATATTTTTAGAAAATCTGTTAAGACTTTCATTTGAAGTCATTTGAAGTCTAATAATAATAAACTGAATTCAATCGTAAACTAAATTTAAGAATAATTCTGACCTTTAATCTGGTTTTCAAATCAAACAATTTATTTTAAGACTTGATTTCTTCTAATCAACCGAAAAATGAATGAATTTGTCCAGGACAACATTCCTCATCAGTTAATTGATTATAGACTTTGAAAAAAGACTAAATATCAGTCAACTGATAGCCAAAAGAAAAAATGAGGCAATAGTTTAAAACCAATGGCTATAATACCGGAGCTAAACATATGACTGTGTTGTTGGGTAACAGTTTTATCATTATTTATGGTAAAAAACAAGTGAATCATCAGAACTTGTTTCCAATAGGAAGCCCTCCGGCTTTCAAATACTGTACAGAAATAGCACTACTTTTTTAATGGTCAGACTCTCACGCATTTAGTCTCTCTCTCTCTCTCTCTCTCTCTCTCTCTCTCTCTCTCTCTCTCTCTCTCTCTTCCCTCTCGTACCTGTGCTGTAAGCCAATTGTGCCATCCTTTTCCATAACCAAAGTGTGTTAAGACTCACACAGTTTTTATCCTTCTATTCTATATATTTCCTCATAATCTTCAACATAAGAGCCGGTTATATAATCTTGAACTCAGCGATCGAGAGTACCATTCAGTTCCTTATTCATAGCCAGGAATTGCCTACTCTTGGGTTAGACGATAGCTTAGCAAACAATACAAACACACAATTTATTATTCAATTTTTCATAAGACGTTTCTATTTTCTCATTGGGTAAGAAAATAAACAGACTTTCAAACTTAATATTAGATTTGATCAAGCACAGTAAGAGTAAATAATAATTAATTCTATGAACAAGTTCTTTAACCCCTTTAACTAATGGACACAAAACCATAGTTTCTTAAAAACTGGCGAATCATTTGACAATTGAGATGATAAATGTGAGACTATTTTATTATAAGTGAAATAAAAATAGATTTTTTGCTTTCATTTATTGATTAAATCTTTTCGAGAAAAATAAAATTAGAGACTATTTTACCGAAAATAGATTTTAATCTCTTATTTTTGTGATTCAATTTCTTTTTTAACCAAAGTCGGGATCAAATCATTTCCGATACCTAAATATATGAAGCATTACAAGTAATTGATGTAAGGATACCATTGATACTAGGTTAATCAAACAAACAAATCAAAACTTTTTTGCAGTCGCTATTCAACAATCATACATTATCGGTGACCTTTGCATACCTAATGTTTTTTAGCCATTCATTAAGGAAGAGATTTAAAAGTAGTAATGACCAAGGTAGGCAATTCAAAATACCTCTTCAATGGGACGCCTAGAATTTGGTTTGAAAAGTACCTTTTTTTTTGTTGTATCCCTACTTCTTGGAACTGAATTTTTTAGCATTACGTCGATTGACAAAATGTATCGAGGTCCCTTTTGATCCCGTTCACTGGGAATTTTGTTTTATATGACCACTTGATTGAGGTCCGTCTCAATAACTGTTTTAGACATCAAATAATTGCATATTTATGATGTCATTTGAAGAATTAAAATATCCTCTGATTTGAGATCAATTTGCAAAAGGATTTTGAATTTTTTATTCTATTGTCTCAATATATTGTAGAATAGAAGTAAAGACCAATTGCCTTAAGGTGTGTCTCTGTATTTCAATTGCCGACAATGTTTTGACAACATTCTCTCTCTCTCTCTCTCTCTCATCGCCAGCGCCACATACCAGTGCTCTTTGTGTGCAATAACTGTATGTTTTCCAATTGTTTGATGTTTTTCTCCATCAAATGCCTTAAGAGAATAGAGAAGAAGATGTGATGCCTCCCCTCCCGTTCCCCACTACAGCTAACTGACAAAAAATAGTTTTTCTTCATCGTCTTGTGTTTGTGACGGTGCGGTATGTCTTCAGTTGTGGTATTCTGACTGCTGTTCACACTTTCACCATCATATGTGTCGCCTCTTCGCTCCCTTTCCATCCCTTCAATGTTTTTCAATTTCTATTGTTTTTTTCCATTTTTTATTGAAATTCAGAGAAAACTCTTCAAAAAGCAAGAAATGCTTTTTTCACTCAATTTTTATTTTGAATTCAAATTTGATTTTTTCAGTGAATATAAATATTTTTTTCTTTAAGACAAACTATAAAATTGAGACAACTTTTCGTTTGACTATTCATTAGAGGGTTTTCTTTATAGTAGTCTTCGGTTTATACTAAGAAATGATAAATTGTTTTCAATTTTCTTCTTCTCTTTTCAAACATAAACTTTAATCTACAGATTCTTCTGTAAAAATAAATCAAATTTTTATAAACCGTTTCTATTTCTTTGAGATAATCAATGAGTTAAAAGTTTTGATTTTTTCTCTGAATAATTGAATAAAACTTCTTATGTCTCTCCCTTTTGAAAGCAAATCAAATCTCTGTGTCTTTGCATTTGGGAAACACATTAAATAAGTTTGTCTTTCAGTACATCAGTTGATTAATTGACGGATATTTTTCTTTATTTAATCTATAAATATATTCAATCGATAATTTTCGCGCAGTTTTTCACTAAACAAAAAATCATTTATATTTGACTCACGTTTTGCTTTTAAAACTTTTTTCTCGTTTCCGTCTTTAAAATAAAAACCAAAGACTCAGAAAATTTATTTTTTCTTCTCTTTTGATTCAGTTTTGGATTCAAAGTTAAAACAGAAGATAATGTTATATAAGAAGAGTTGATGGAAATAGTGATCCGATTCTAAATACGTGTCTTATATACCAAACGTAAGGAAAGACGTGTTGTTTTCACATCGACTTTGAGGTAAACTAACACTTATTCTTCTCATTCTTCTGATAACTTCTTAGATGTTCTACTCTTTGATTTGTTGATGAGCAAGATAAATTTGAAAAGTCCTGCTTCCGCTGCAGACAATTAAATGAATTGCGATTGAATTTCTTTTAAACTAATACTTTTCAAATTTTTGAATTGAACCAGTTTATAATTAATTGGAATGTTTTAAAGGGGTAGGCATCTTGCACATCCAGTTTGAACAATGTTTATATCGGGTGTGAAAAAAAGTGTATTGAAAAATGGATGGCAACGGGAGATCAACGGCTGTAGTCTTCAATTTATATTCTCTTTTTGTTTTATTCCTTTTCTTTGGGCAAAAATAGTGAGAAAATCAAAGTCAACAGACGATGAAATGCTTTAACACAGATATAGATATATCTCTATATAGCCATCAAAGTTATAGATTGGCTCAAAAAAGAAAAATACTCTATGAATATGAAGACGTGTTGAGAGGGAAACGGATAAACAGTATATATAGTCGACTGAAAATAGAGTATTTTCTAAGATTAGATTTCAGACCAATTCTAAGAATCTGTTGTTTTTGAAGAAACGTTCTTCAATTGAATGTGAATCCGCACAGAATTGAATTCACACTTTTTTCAATGCGGGGTTTTTTTAAGCGCCATATTTATATTACTCGGAGTTTGCGTTTATATCCATAGTTTAGTCTTCCGATTGTATAACACATTCATAGATCAAAACAAACTGTTTTCTTGTTTTACTATTTCTGTTGTAATAAATTGATTGCCAGTTATTCATAGGAAGAAAACAATTCTTTGGTAACTTTTCATACGGTTTTGCACAGAATTTAAGCACAAGTTTTCTCTTTTTTATTAAATTCTTCGCACATTTAGACATATAATAAATGGTTTTAAAAAAGTTTTACTGAAAAATACATTAAATTCGTGTTTCATATTCCGCTCAAAACATTTTCTTCAGTTTTGCGATAAACGATAGGACAATGAAATGACATAATATATGACTTAATATTGTTTTCATTAATTATTATTTATGTCGTCAGTGAGACAGTTATTATTTACGCCTTTTTTCATCGTTTTTCTTATGAAAAGTAAAAAAACTGTTGAAATTATTTCGAAATTCTTGAATCAATTCTTTCTTAAAGAGAAATCCATTAAATATTTATTCGATAAATATCTGAAATTTTATATAAGAAATCAAATTTAATATTTTATTATACGATAAGTGCCGTCAAAATGGTTTTAATTTAATCTGACTTCAAGTGATATAAATAGGGCTCAAAATTATATCAATAGTTGAGCCCTGGGTTCAAGTGTTTCCCAAAGTGTCATCATTTTGAAGAAGAAAAACAACAAATTTCTTTACGATAAAAAAGTAACCATATTTTGAAATTCATTTATGACTCTATCATAAGAAGCGACAAAACCATAGCATAGATCTGAATGACGGCCATTATTCTTATGTTTACTTTTATACTGTACTCCGAACAGAAAGTTTGACCCCAACCCTCATCACATCATTCACCGAAAATATGTGAATTTCATCTGAGAAACAGATCTCATATTTTGTGTGAAGTCGAGTCGACTGACTCTCATCTGTATTGCCATCGAAATAGTCTTTCTTCACGACTACTCGAATGTGTCAAAAATATATTTAGTGTATGAGAAATATTGTAATTTTATTCGACTATTCCCTTAAAAACACTTCAATATTTCCCACTATTACTCCCAATATTGAAAATATAAATTTTAGGGATATTTCTCTTTAACAGAAAATTATAATAAATTTTATTATTTTATAATAACATTAATTCTCATTAAAACCATTTTCTGTGAATTATTATGATTTTAATTAATTATATTATAGTTTTAGAGTAGAATAAATTCGCAGAAAATATTTCTTATTTTCTTTCCTAATTCCAAATATTTCGGATAAATTAAACTCATTTTTAATGATTTATGATCCGGTTTAAAATACATTGGCTTATATGATACTAGGTCATTATATCAGGAGCCAAACGGCATTTTAGCCCCGAATCAAATGATATAAAATTAATAAAATGATAGCAGTACTGAACGACAGTATTACCACTATTATTAATATTTCCAATAAATTTATTGCTAGAGTATTATATTTATTAATATCACTTACAGAGCATAAGGCTTGGAAATAAAGTTGGTTTTATTACCAAGGGAGAAATGAAATTAAATCTCAAAACTGAGTTAATTATCTGCTCATCAAAGCATACTATGGTTTTCCCAATACTTTTCCAGTAAAATAATCTTCTCTTATATTGTATTAGAAATTCGATATTCAACTAAGAAAGATATAAAATGATGAACAGATAGATAATTATGTGGTTTGTTTGAGTGTGTGTACGGTGTGTGCGCTGTGCTGTGGTGTGTGTGTGTGTGTGTGTGTCTGTGTGTCTTTGCTTTTGTTTGTGAATTATGGTATTATATACATATAGATCTATAGATCTATATAATGATTGTCTCCAATGTATTGAATTTCTGATGGATTTCTGGAATATTTTTCTTTATATCCATAAGAGTTTTGGTTTAGTGTCGCGAATGGAAGGTATCCGATATAGTCATCAAATTACACCCCTTTGGGACACCACTTCACTTGTGAAGAGACTCATTATTTTTTGAAGGACGGATAGATTTATTCTGTTCTTTATGGGCCTACAAAACACACAAAACACTTAAGAGAGTAAAAATTTATGGAAAGCTGAAACTTGTCAGCCCATCGTTAGTATTCTGAGCGGTAACTTTATTTTCACCAAATGGATGGAAGAGCTCTCAATTCTGTTTTGATCTATTCATAAGACCAGCCATTGATTGTGAGGCTGTGTTTATACATAAATATTCCCTCTATTTATTTATTCCGAGCAAATTAAATGCCGCACTTCATAGGCGTCACGATCTGTATTCATATCTTTCAAAGACTGTCTGAATAGAGTCTCAATTTGACAGAAACTGTATCCAAAATATTATGTATGTCCACACTCTCCACACTCTCCCAGTGTTTACAATTTGTATGATTGGAGGCACAAGTTTTCAATGGATTCAGTGCTCACTTCGATTACATTTTCATTCAGTATTGGCCTTAAAATCGGAGGTAATATCTCGTCGACGAATAGATTATTACTGTTTAAGTGATAATGCATTTGAATTGCAATCTCGTGTTTATTTGGGATCAGGGAATTGACAGCACTGGCACTGGTCTAAAGCGGATGCTTTGAGCTCTCCTGTGGCAGTCCATCTGCGATGAGATATAAATGAGGGGTTCTTCTAACACAACCAATAAATCTAATTTCATAGCCATTTCCATAGACACTCACTCTTTTAGGTTATGCTATATTCAGTTACCGGCTATTGAATGAGATTTTTATTTACGTAATACGCCTTCAGACAGACTAAGCACTCACTGTATTTACACTGAAAGACAGTATTTGTTTTCAGTTTTTGAGTTTTAAAAAATTTCACACAAATAGAGATTTCATTTTACATAAAATCTAATTTTCATAACTTTTATTCTGTGGTTAAAAATATATATATTTTTATGAAATGAATCAAAACTTTTTTATTCCGAATAATCAAAAGAGACTTTTTCTCTGGTATTATGTAATAGACTTTATTCATATTCATATTTATTTCATATAAATGTAAATTTTTCACAGAGTTTGCTAGGAGTGACTCCTCTCTCGTTTGATATTTCTTATGCATTACTCAATGCAAACAGTGAAAGGATCGTCACTTTTCGCACTTTCCTTTTCCACTACTGTTCACTGTTTATCTTATCAGTAAAAGTGATGTATGTTTGGAGAGTTAAAGTCCATATATTTATTTAGTAATCAGACGTGAAGTCCGTCACATTTGGATCAGACGTTCAGTTCGTTCACATTTGCAAATAGAGAACAGGCTTTGCATAAGAGTAGTGCCAAACGAATAGCAAACAATATATAACGCCGTAAATGTCGTTTCGCTGCCACACTCTTCTGCATTAAGGCTGAGCACGAATCCAGATCCTGGCCTCACATATAAAAGTTGCCTGTTTATTGTACCCGTCACTCATACATCTCATTCTTGTTTAGCTCAATCATCGGAGCTCTGATTCAGAGACTGAGAGGAGAGACTCAAAAACTGTTTTCATCTCATTTATGTTGTGATAGAAAACTGAATGAATTGATTGTATATTATTTAGAGAGTGAGTCAACTGTTGTCTGTCTTTCTCTATCTTCTCATTGAATGGCATCCCTTTTGTTATATTCGAGTGTCAGTCAGTCACTATTCTTTCACAATAAGTCATTTTCAGCACTAAAAGTAATTGTGTTTTACATTTAACGACATTTATCTACCTTTCTGTCAGTCAAACCATTTCTGTTGCAATCAATTTGGCGAACATTTTATTTTTTCCGACTTTTTGCCCGAAATAATTGTTTTCAATTAAGTCAAAAGATTTTTTCTCATTTTGGGTAAATTTTAAAAATTAATTGAAAATGAGACTAAATAACCAATTTGTTCATGGTTAATTGATTTTATGGTCAATCAAAATAATTGAGACAGCCCGTATTTTGATTGAACTTGAACGTTTAGCCTGGTTTTTATTTAGCACACATTTGGGTTTGATTTGAAAAGAAAATGATGTTATTTTTCATTTTAATAATTTTGACAAGATCATTACCAATAGACTAATCAAAATACAGAACTTTTTAAAAGCTGTGATCAGTTATTCTTGGCTCTGAATTTTTCCACAGAAAACAGGATATTATTTGTATATTATTTGTATATTTCAGCCAAATATGAATATTAAAACATTTGTTAATAGTTTTGTGGCGCACTTCCCATCAATTTTCATATTAGGTTTGGCTTTATTTTGTCAAAAAAGTGATATTCGGATCGTTTGGTGCCTTCATTTCCGATGAATGGCAGCGCCGGAGAGAAGTGGAGACAAGAATAGTGAGCAAACCCTACTCTGATGGCGTTTACATGCATTTTGTGGCACAGAATATGCTTCAGTGTCTCATTTCCGGTCCGGGTTTTGTTCGGCAACTCATCTTCTGCTCACATATTATGCACTGATTTCTCTTCTCTTGTATTATGTGTTTCGACACTATTTTCTTCAGTGATTTACGTCTCTATTCGTTGACTAAACTATAATTTATTGGCCGAAAGCAGTCCAGAAATTGCCTGAATTTTTCACTCCTTTCGACCAAAAAGTCATTCCCTTTGAGAATCTTTTCTTTAAAAGCAAAAAATAATTTCAAACTTTTCTAATATGAAAACTGGTTTTCAAATGAGTAAATTACAGCCATTTGTTCCGCTATTAATAACAACCATTTCTTTCTCACTCTTTTGTTTCAACGCTTTCTTAGGCTTAATATTTCATTATATTGTGATTAAAAACAGGAAATCCATAGCTTTCATGCAGAAAATTGATCGATGAAATATATATCCTGACCTTAATTAGTTAAATGTTAATAAATTCAGTCTTAAATACGAGAATACAATTAGTATTGTTTTTAGTCAGACTTTCCTTTGAAAAACATTTTAGTGAAAGTTTTGTGCCAAAAGTCTTTTCAGTTAAACACTGTTTTAAAAGCTTTGAACTCAACTTTCTTTCAATTTATAATCAATTTAAATACAAATTTGATTTAATTGTGAGAAAAAGCGTTTAATTTGTGTTTAAATTGGATTTTATATTAATTAGTAATTAATTTGTCGTTTGAACCGAACATTGATTTGTGTGTCAGTAAAGCAAAAGTGGATTTTCTTAATAACCAATAATAAAGAGACAGCGAAAAGAAATATATCAACAAATCTAATCATTGCTTATATTATGTCTAATATTAATGGTATTTGATGAGAGAGCACCTGCTTTATGGCTTACCACAGAATTAATAGCTTTTGACAGCAAATGATTGGAAATATGTATTTATATGAGTGTCGATTCAATGACTGCCTGTCTCTCCAAATGAGTGAATGTAAGTGACATTCGTTACCAAATTTATTGGACTTTTCTTCTCTTCTTTGGTTTCATTTTTCATATTAGCTTTTATTCTGAAGAAAATGAGTTATATTTCTTATGATAATTAATAATAATAATAATTTTGGTTCAAAAGATCGCAAACAGAACTCGTAATCAATGGTAATATCGTTTTGAATATAAGGGTCTTTCGGTCACATATTTATGGCTAACAAAACCAGTATTACAGTCAATGCCGTTAATTAATTGCTGTTAACTTTGTCTGAGGTTAACGGGAAATCCTATTCATTATGAGAGAGCAGAACCAGAAAAACGTCAAAATGTGGCGAAAAATCTATTTTTGTGACTCAATTAAGTGATATTTAGGACTCGAATTAAATTTTGTTTTTAATGTTTTGATCTCTGATCTGATCACAACTGAAAGACTAACCGATAGCCTATTCGCCAAATAATCCGGTTTTTTCTGCACGACTATAAACAGGATTAACTGGTCTTTTCATATAAACAGTTATAACGTTTTAGCCTTTTCTTTGGTACCGGCACTCGACTCATGCCATGAATGACAGATCTGTTCTGCGAATAGTAGTCACCGAAAGAGCGGGCAGTCATTCGTCGGTAACATATTTTGAAAGATAGGAAATACTCTTCTATTGATTTTCATTCATTCATTCAATGGTTTATCGCAATATTTGAAGAGAAAAATACTGTTTTCTCCTTCTGTTCAAAAAAAAGTTTCTAATAATTTATTATTGAAAATACATTTATATTGAGAAACAAACTTCTTGTGAGTGTTGAAGAAATTTGATTTATTAAATAAGTTTTAACATAAATTTTAATATAAGAGAGTAAACAAGGAGTTTGTCTTCGAGTTTGTGAGACAAGAACGACATGTCATAAGTCTTTTTCGGTGAGTTTTTTATCGCCGAAAAGCGGCTCAAATAATAAATCTCAGTTTTTATCCATTTTTCGGCGCTTTTTATTCGAGAAAATAATCATTTTTCAGATTTTTATTTCGATTTTGAGCTGATGTGCAAAAAACTGATTTCCTCGGGTATACTGTTTTAGTCTCTGGTCATCAAAGAAAATAAAATAAATTGTTTATTGCGATAACACTTTTAAATTGAATATATTCAGTGAAAAATGTGTTTCACCATTGAAGAGAAGTGAAAATAGTTTTGCTCAGTTTTCTCTCAGCTCTTATCTCTCAGATATCAATAGATTTATCAAATAATTTAATAGCAAATCGATTCGCAAATAATGCACTTTTTATCTCAACTTTTCCACAATTTATTATCATTTTTTGTTTTCAACACAAACTTCACTCTCTGTTCGCAAACAATAAATTCAAATCATTTTCATCGTTGGAATTCAATATCATATGAATTTCAATGTAAAACAATTATCCATCAAAATAGAGTATCGGAAGAAACAAATCTTAATTAAATTTTCGAATAGTATTCTCAAAACAATTCATTTGAATTACAGTAAAAACTTTGATAATAATTATCAAATCATAAGAGAATTAATCACTAAATGTGTGCAAAATTCTGTATAATTTGCTCAGAAATTAATGAATGAAACAAAACATTGAAATTCATTTGTGAATTAAAGCACTCGATTTGTGTTTAACAACAGAATATTCTGTTCATTGGAATAACACTTTACAGGCGAGAGAGAGAGAGAGAGAGAGAGAGAGAGAGAGAGAGAGAGAGAGCAATCAGAAGCATCACTACAACAGTGTTCACATTCATTGTATGAATTCTCCATTGAGTTAAAGCATCGTTTGTGCAGAGCTCTCAGTCTGTGCACTCATCCCATCCTATTCTCATTTGTAATTTAGTTGAACTTTGAGAACAAACCTTAACTTTTGCTAACATTTTCGTTGAGAGAGAAGATAGGAATAGAAGTGAACGGATATCCCAAAGGGCGCTCCTATACAACCAGAGCAGAGAACTTCATGCAAAAGAGTTATCCTATTATTCATTGCAAATATCGACGGCATTGCTATTCATCTGCTTTTTGGAGGTCTAATGGATATAACGATACTTATTATAAAAGACTACGACTTGTTGTCTTTGATTCACAAAAACCATTTTTATTGACTTAAATGTGAATGTCGTCAATAAATATATGACTAGAACTGTGCTGTTCCTCAATCTATTTGATATTGACTTCTATCCAATACATTGAGTCTTCAGCTCAAGGAATGAGTTGTTGTTCTGTTGGCTATATTTCTATTGTATTTGTATTCAATGTATTTATACCCGAAATACCCGAATGAATTGTTGCACGCATTACAGTCATCAAACATATACTATTCTGTCCCTTCAATTCCCAATTACTTCCTTTCCCTTAATATGTGTTTCCCTTTCGATTCCTTTATCTCAATTGGAATAAATTTTCTTTGAATTCAATCTATATTTCGGAACTATTTTTCTGGATTTTCATTCTTTTTCTTCACTAAGCCTTCATTTTAATCCTTCAAAACCCTCTCCGAAGTAAATCTCTTTTTAAGGTTTGGGAAAAAATTTAATGAAATTTTTCATATTTTTTATTCTCGATATTAATCCTTGGGATTTGAGTTCATTAGACTGTGATTTGTATATTCTGTGCAAATATTAGGCTTCAAATTTCAAAATATATTATTTGCTATTATTTTTAATATGATATCACTTGAAATATACATATATTTGATAAATAAATTGGGATTTTGAGTCTCATTAATTCAGAGTTGATCAAGATTATTTCTCCAGATGACACACCATTAAAATATCAGCCAAGATTGGCCTTGCTATTTTTAATGCCACCATAAAATGTTAAATCTTCAGAATATAATTCCTATTTTGTTAATAAACTTCTGGCCATCCCTGGTATCAGACTATTTGTTCAGAACACTTGAATTTCAGCGATCATTAGACTAAATGCAAACATTGATTATAAACAGTAATTAAAATTGTCTGACATTTGAGTCGAAAAATGATCAGAACATAAATTATCCGAACATTAGTTCCAAAATGAGCTCACATTTCAAATTTGGGTTAAATTTCAAAAATTCAGAGAAATTTAATTATTTCTTATCAAAAATAATTCAAATTAATTGATTAGAAGAAAACTCTGGAATACTATTAATGGGCTGAAGATAAGACTGGAGTTGATTTCCGGATAATCTGAAAAAACCCAAATTGTTTTCAAAAGTTTGTGTTTTGCTATAAACGGAAGTCTCCTTAAAATACATTTGAGTGCCATTTGGGTCAAGTTCTTGAGGTTCCAGTTGTGACGCAAATAATCTCTTTCTGTAATGAATGAAACCCTTATTCAAGTGAATGAATTATATAATAATCAGGTTTTCCTGCTTTTCATGACTCTGTTGCCAATCCTTTTCTTCTTCTTATATAGAAATCAAAGTTTTCTTTTTTCAAAACGTTTTATAACTCAAAACCTAAATTGAGTTAATTTTTTGATTATTTCTTTAGATATTTTAAGCTTTGAATTAATGTTTAAAGTCTTTTAATTTAAAAGTTATAAACTTTATTTGAGTTAAATCTGAGCTCAAAATAGATATCAATTTTTTAGAGAAATTCACTATAAATGGAGCAAAAAATTAATTTCATTTGAATATAAAAATCTGATCTATTTATTAAAATCACGAATTATTAAAATCAGTTTTTATTATTAATAATAATGCCATAAACTTGGAACATATGAATAGGTTATTAACGAGGATCAGAATATTCTTATAAATAGACTAATAAAACGAAATTATTATTCAGTTTATTATTGAACCCAAAAATATTCCGGTTTTTCAAATTGCATTATAATTGGGTTTTATTTTTATGAAGTGCTTTCAGATTAAAGATTTTTATACTGAAGAGTCTGTAATCAAAATTTGATTGAATGGTATCCGTATCACAAAAAAAGTTTATAATCTTATGGGAGAGGGAGAGGGAAGTGCACTCTATTTTGCATTTGTTTGGTCTCATCTCAACGCCTCAATACTTTTTAACTTATGATCAAGCACAGTTTTGATTCAGCAATGCATCTCTAAATAGCTTTTCAAACATATATCGAACATTTTCCCAATCATTTGCATAATAATTGATTTTCTTTTTTCTCTTCATTCAAACTTTTTTTTATTCTGTTCTTAAAAAAATCAATTCCCCAAAAATTTTGTCGTCTCTTCACTTGAATTTTTTGCCTTTAAAACTACGCCTTTCCTTTCTATTTCCTCATCGATTAGTTTAAGAGAAAATCAGATTTCTTTCTACTTTACACTCAATTTTAGTTTTTTTTCGATCAAATTTATCGACTTTTTTGTTCAGTAATTCAGTCAATGCTTAAAGTTTTTCAGGAAAAAAAAATATTTATATATTTTCTCTCGACTTTAGAGTTGAATATAATAAACAGTGGATTGACTCTAAAATAAGAACACAAATCCATAGTCAGTCGCTGGCAGTCAATAAAGTGTTGGAAGGAGTGGAAGGAGTGTTGCTCTCAGAGAAAGAGAAAATCGAAGTAATAGTTTAGTCAATCTCTTTATTGAACCAATTTTTATCCATTATATGCAGGAAATGCATATTCATTCATAACTGTTGTGTGAATGCATTAACTGTTTTTCGTCTTCTTTTCATTCCTCCACTTCTTCCCTCCAAACCTATTCTTTCGACTTTTTCCAGACCAACAAAATAAATGGTAAATCAATTTGAAATTTATTATAACGAGAAGAGAGAGAGTGAGAGAGAGAGAGAGAGAGAGAGAGAGAGAGAGAGA
>JAQGBD010000607.1:0-26751 GCA_034698165.1 Punctoribates punctum | reverse complement strand
TATCACCGGAGCTGAGAATGGATTCAATGCGAAGACTGTTAACACCTTTTGGTCTGAGCTCTCACTACAAGACTTTGGATCAGATATTCAGCGGACTAATTATCTCCAACTTAATTGTGTTATGGATTCTTGTGATCATATCATTCGCTTTTACTAATGAAGACTCAATCATATTAATGATTAAAGTCTTTGCATTTGTAAGAAAAACGTCTTTAATATGTGTTTATATTCTTCTGAAGACAAGAATTGAGAAATTCTACGGAATGTATGACGAGATCACAGCCTTTGATCAAAAAATCACCAAGAACAAGAAGAATTTAATGTCTGGAATCTTGGTAATTTTGTGCTTTGTATGTACCTATTGTTCCATTTTATATATTTTATTATTCGGTGATTCGATGGATGTATTATTTGGTCCTATAAGTCAATTATCGAAAACATTTTACCAAGTTAATTCTCCGATATCTGCATTTTATTTTTATTCGTTGTCTTATGTCTTGCAGTATATAATCTATAAATTGTGTGACAAATACTATAATCTATTAGAGTTTAGTAATGTATTTATTGAACGGTATTTGAAATATAGACCCGATTTTGAGATCAGATATAAAGTACAGAAAGTAATCGAAAAGTTTAAGGAAAACGAAAATGACTTTAAATTAATTGTTTATCCGGTGAGAAAACTTTTCACAATTTTCGTCATTTCCTGCAATATGGGAGTCATCCTTCGCTTAATCCATTTAAATGACACTGGTAATATTCATCCGCCTGTCTTTATTTCATTCATTTTCGCTGTGTTTGGTGTAAATTTGTATTTTATTTTCACTCAAATTGTAATCTATTTAAAGAGTAAAATACAGAATAAGTTACTCACAAATATCAAGACCTGGATTAACACCAGAGATGACCAATTCGTCGGCAAAATCATAACAAATCCTTCACAAAAGAAACAAGATTCAAACCTCAAAGTTGTTGCTTCAAAAACAGTCGATTTTTCACCTTGCTTAATGGTTGCAATTCCGTTGGATGAGAGCACTGTTTAATGTTATTAATTCTCAAGAATATTATCATTTGATGGCCAAGTGGTGTATATTTTCATCTTTTTAATCATTTTCAAAATTGTTTTATAAAATATGTTTATTATTATTTGCTTGATAAAATAACTTTGTGTTTGTGAATATTTGAACATTGTACCTTGTAAACTCTATATTTTAGTTCTTGTTATTTGAACCTTTTGATAAGATGATCTTGTATTAAAATGAGCAATTAACTCAAACTTGGTCTTTTTTGATATCATACAACTCGTGGTTTGTCATTTGTTTGTCTATATCCTGGCATAATTTGCCAAGATTATATTATCCGAATATTAAATGAGATTATGCTATATGTCTGTACTTTTCACTTACTCTTTCATTAAACAATTTTCAATTATCCAGATCAATTTTAGAGTTGAGAATTGCACATTTTATTGAATCTATTTATCCGTTCTTGCTAAAATTTATTAGCAAACAAGTTAATAATCAAAATTAAGTTCGAACAGGATCATTTACGGCCAGTCTTCAGGTATGCATTTGAGAAGATATCCCCCGCTATGAGGCAAATTATACCTGGTTAAGTCCAGCGGCACCACCTGACCCAAGAACATAGCTCTGTCCGTGTGATCACTATAGTAATCGGGGGTCAGGGCGTGCATTAGCACCGATAGGTTGCCATGGTTCTGCATAAACCAAGGGAGTGCTCTCCACATAGAGGTGTCATTACAACAGGTAATAAAATTGCCCAAAGGGTGGGGTCCGTGCGGCTCACCATAAATATCACTTACTATACAACCGTACAAATAGTTTCGATTGATTTCCTTCAAAACATTGGTTCTGTTCGAAAACAACCATGCTCATATTTAAACAGTTACACAAAATGAACTAGAACAGTTTCTAGAAGACTTACCGCAGTCTATCGGCTTCAGCCCTACTCTTAGGGTTTTCCTGAAAGAAATACGAGTGAAAGTGATATCCTTTGACTTGATTTTTGAGGACATCCCTGAAATCAAAGCCATTTATCTGAACGTAAGTCACACTCAAAGAGGAAATCAGCAAAACTTTAGTCAATAATTTCATTCTGTTCTCTGATCTTTCATTAATTAAATCTATTTATATAAATACTACTCTAATTCCAACCCTTATTTCCTATGATCAGCTGAATTATTAACCTTGCAAAATGACCTGGTTGAATTTCATTTAGTTTTTATTCTATCCCTTATAGACAAAAATAATTAGCAAGACCATTTACATTCAATTACATCATTAGTAAAATCAATTAATTTGCTTTTTGCCAGGAATCTGATAAACTCAATAATAAATTGAGCTTGATAATTCGCAGAACCTTTACTCTTTTGATATTTAAAAGCTGTAAAAATAACCCTGCTAAAAAAAATTAATGGATTATATAATTTGAAAAATGAAAAAATTTTATTCATGAAAATCAAGTCTTTTATTTTCTACTCAATGTTTACATAATTAATAAGTGTTTTAAAAACAAAACAAAATCAAAATTCAACGACAAATGCAATAAAACTTTTTTATCGGTTAATAAAAAAAACATTTGATTTAATCACTGAATAAAAATAAATTATAAAAACATTTGATAACAAATCTATTATACGATTAGAGATAACCAGAAAAAGACGAAAACAGAAGACTTTAAATTTAGGACAGAATTCATTAAAACCAAGAAAATAATTATAACTTAATTTAGATTTTAGTTCATAAGGATTTTGGTCTCAAATGTCGACTCTAACGGTTCCAATAGAAAATGGCCGACTAAAATGGACATGCTCATCTACATCTACATCAACATAGAAGTTAGTTAAGTTACTACCTTGGTACAATCTTACAGATCAATTTAATAATGTGACAATTTTAATGCTTGCTTATTATGTTTTCAGCTAGATTGTTCTTGATCATTTTTTTTCAACAACTTAAACAAAAGCAAAAAGAATTTGTTTTTCAGAGGGATGTCTTATATTAGACGGTGTGGACTCCTGGAACTCATAAAAATCACCTTTGGGTTTAGCAAGAACAGTCTCCATTTGGGGCGCAACCACAAACCCCAGCCTTCGGAGGGATGCCTGCATTTTCATCTTATCGACGACACCCCCATAACTCAGATACCGATTCTGGAAATCATTCGGTTTCTGACTATTTTGTGTCAAATTCTGGCTTAAAAGAAGAGAAGTTTGGGGTTTAGTCTCTATTACTCCCTTTCCGAGTGGAGCTGGAGTTTCTATTTTTGCTTGAACATCCATATTTTGTCCCGACCTAACCATAGACCCTATCCTTTTAGGGCTTGCTGCTAAGAGATTTTCAAATAGGCCTTTTTGAATTGTACTTGCTGAATCATAGGAATTAGAACCCATTGAAGAGCCCATAGTTGGAAAATTAGTCAAAGAATTGGTTGTCATGGATGAGTCTGTCTGTCTTCCTCGGTTGCCAGTGCTGGCAATGACTTGTTGGACATCTTCGATGACGGGTTGGACCTGTTGGACAAATTTACGGAACGGCTGAATCACTTCTATCAACTCCTGGATCACTGGCCGATAGACTTCATGTTTGAGAATATGTGGCTCTTCTTCACTGCGAGTGGACTCGACTTCGGGGGCCGGCTCTGAAAATATTGTTGAAATGGATTAAATCTAAAATCTACTAGATTATAAACAAGTAAACCCTTGAGAAAACTAGCATGGTCGTATTGAAATATTGGCTTTCTCATTGATGAGCAAGAACAAATTTTATATGGATAAGTTCATCTATTCGTAAATAGTTCGAAGTTGAAAAACAATGGAATTATCTTGGATTATTTATTCGCAGTTAAAAATGGACCAATTCTAGCAAACCAAACGATGCAAGGTACTTTCCCAATAAATGATCAAGCAATTATTCAAGTGTTGCATAACTCGGTGACAATTAAAGTGATAAATAAATTCAAATAAGAAATTAATTGAATGAAACAAAATTCTTGTCTCTCTTCTCGAGAAAAGTATTTAATTATTCAGAAAACAAAACAAAATAATGGATTCGCTGCCAGTCTTTCATTAAATTGCGATCAGATATACGACAAAATTGTCAATAATTTATTTATTATTTACTCGGAATATTGAAAATCGAGGGAATATCCAGGGTATTTACAACAGGAAAGGGCGCCTAACAGGTACGGCCGACAAAAAGTCAAGGATCTACGCGTGTGACACAACCCTGTTCATTGCCGTCTGGCAGCTCAGCCCTATTTTTGTTATTACTTCTAATGATGACTAAATGGAAAAATAATTAATTGCTTTCTTATATTCGATTTAATCTCTAAATCACTTCAAACGGATAGTCATTAAGTTTAAACTTTAATCGAGTGAACATCAAATCGTTTAAATTTTTGTTAAAACTGTGCAAGGTGCAATTTTAGTAGAGCCAAAATTGATTGAAAACTCACCCGAATTGTGCTTTTGCTGGACATTGATTTGCGGAGAATTTGTTCGGAAGATAAGAGAGACCGGCATATCGCTGGCGTTTACCTCGATTATAGGTATTTGCTCTTGGTCGTCGTCCAGGTTTGGATTTATACCTTGTTCAGGTGAGATCATCCCGTACTTCTTGGTGATTCTCTTGTTATTAAAACCCTGGTCAAACTCTGTCTCCGAACGCTTTCTATCAAATCTGCTTAAATATGATCCGGGTAATTCTGCGCCTGAATTCAAAATGGCGGCTACTCTTCCATCAATGTTAGACTTGGCCAACGCCTCGCTCCTCATTCGGGAGCCATAATGGCTACCATTCGCGAGGTGTGCCCAAAATATCACCCATATTAACGTCTATTTTGAATGGAACAAAGAACCCAGCTATAATTTATGATCAAGATCATAGTAACTATAAAACTTGCAAGTTTATAAACAAAGTTTCAAAACTAGTCAAACAAGTTATTAATTATTTAATAAATTGTTGTGAAATATCAATATATACTCTGTGACCATAAATTAAACACCTTGGAACTTTCCTATGAGCACCAATCGGAACCTTACTAATTACTGGAAATGATTAATTTGGTAATTTCTATATTAGGAATAACCCAGATTAATTTTCCAATTTATTATTTGAGGCGAAACTATAAAAATAGTTTAGATTTATCGCAAAATTACTAATTTATTAATAAATTATTTCTAATCAAAGTCTGAACTCTTTTAAGCAAATTATAGTCAAATATATAACAAAAACAAAAAAGTTTATTGAAATTCATTAATCATTTTTACCTTCAATTCAAACATTTTTTTCAAGGAATTCACAATTTGTTCAAAAGAAGTGGTATTTGAAAAAGACTTCACAAATTAAATTCATTAAACAAATAGAGAGCCTGTCCTCTGCCCCGGACTTTATATACCTGTAATAAACTTTTTTCTCCCCGAATAATAACATATTTGTCACAAAAAACAGCGACAGAAAGTCAAACAATAAAAAATAATTTATGTTTTCAGTAAAGAAAGTATTTTTACGAATGGGAGCTCAGCCTCACAATCAGCACAGGTGATCACTGTCACATCCTAGCTCATTTTAATTATGCTCCAAATAATCTACTGCCGGTTCAGGTCCTGAATAGGTTAACCTTTTTTCAAAAACCTTTTTTTAAACTTAAAAATATTTAAATATTTGCCATAAAATAGTGTTTTATTTCAATACGAAAATAGTCCCCAAATTCCCGAACACTCGATAAGTATTTTTATGGACTCAAGACATGAATATAATTAACATAATCGATGTAAATGACCTTTTTCTCGAAGATGACTTTGATTGCTGAGTTTAGATAAGAAGTTCCAACTTGCTCATTAAAGATTTGCATAAATTCTGTTTACCTGTCACATCTGAGCATGGCTAAATTTGTCAAGTTTAAAGGCAGAGTTTGAAAAGGAATTAACCAGGGTGTTCTTGAAATATCTTGAGATACTTCTCGATAAGTCCACTCAAACCACTGTTGGATAACTCTGTGTCCAAACGCCTAATGAAAGTGCGACTAATAATTGACTGCTTATCAAGAATTAATTGAATTAAACGACCCAATCTCTAATTAGATTAACTTGTTAATACTTCTCCATTATCATCACCGCAAACCTGATTATTTTCTGGCAGCTCCGAGAATGCCTGAGCGATAATCTATCAACTTTTTAGTGCGAAAAAATGACATTTTATTTATTTATTTTGTTATCGATTTATCACAACTTTTAGTATTTTTGGTTTAAATCAGACATTCATTCAGTTTTTGATTAAATACATATATTATTTGTATGTTATATACATTCAAAGCTATAGAATCTATAGATATGTCATTGATTTCAAATAATTATTCATTTTTTAGTAATTTTTCAAATCCTATAAATAGATTAAAATTTTATTCAACGAAATAAATAGGAATTTGTTGTTCAAAATAAATATTTATTGTACTCCTGGTCAACCCCTGACACCCAGGAAGCCGTCCTTATATACAATAGTATCTGACTTCTTGCCGGAGGCCATCCGGGGGTCCATCAGTTCCTCAGTTACCAAATCGTACTCTTCTGGTCCTCTGTCAGGCATTACATAAGAGCCGGAAAGCATACTCGGGAATACCTCGGTTAGAGTTTGATAGTCATCAGGTAATCGTTTGCCCTTGTTAGAGCCCCAGTACATTTGTTTGCTTCTTCTTCCACGAGCGCCAACAAAACCTGGTGGCGGCTCATCCCTAATCAAGAATTGCCAAGTAATTTATCAAGATCAAAAACCCTTTACATAGATATAGTATTTCCATCTATAATTGACCAAGATAAACTTACATTTGCCTCTTCTGTGACTTAAGCCAGTGTTGAATCTTTTCTTTTGGGTAGAATTTTGAGGAAAGCCTATTGAGGAGAGAGGCGGGTATTTTGTGTGAATACGGGGCCCGCCATAGAAGGGCCTGACCTTTGGGCTTCAAATTGAGAAAAAACATAATTACTAATAAAATCATCAAGTCAAAATTAGCTCATTATTTCATTCCAGTAAAATCAATACTACATCTATGTATTATCGATAGAATTAATCTAATTTATCTAGATAATCTGATTTAATCGGTTTTTGAAATATTACAAGAAAATAATCTTGTTCCATTATCGAGTCAGTTGTCTGTCAATTCATGATTAAAATCTAAAATTTCTCAAAAATAGTACCTTTGAAATAAACTGCTTTTTGTATTCCTGTGATTTATCACCTTGATCATCTCCGACGAAGAACTCAGTATGTGTTAGGAAAGACAAGTCGGAACTGCCCTAAAATTTAGAATTAATAAATAATCTTGCAAACTTACATACTATGTTTAAAAATGAGAAAATTAAGCAAGATTATAATCTTGGCACTGCTCTGGGCTTAATCATAATAAATCTTAAAAGAAAAGAACAAAATTTTAATCTGAAGGCTCAATTAAAAACTTATCTTAACCAAACTTCCCCTGTCTATTTTTCAAAACTTCATCAGGCAAAAAATATTGATAAACATGGAAACTACGATTACATCTTGGATAGAGTCATAAGATTAGATGAAATTTTGATAATCTTGAGCTGAATATTCGGCTGAACCCCGAATATAATCAATCATTTCATCGATAATTAGATTTTTAAAAACAAAACTGGATTTTGAAGTTTTGTTTCTATTTTTCAAGAACAGTCTCTCTCTCTCTCTCTCTCTCTCTCTCTCTCTCTCTCTCTCTCTCTCTCAAAAAGTACAAAAATCTTGACTTACAGGTAATGAATGAGTTAAGTCATTGATGTCATCCTTTAAAAGACTCTCCAGATTTGTCCTATCATTGCTTACGGCCTGTGCTGTGCTCATCCACAGAAGGGATGACCAAATTAGCGAAGATATTATCAGACAAGATGTAAAACAAACAAAATTTGATAAAATGACGAAATTATTTGCACTTAATTTCATGATTTAATAGATTTTATGACTTTTCTTGACTTTAATTACGTTTTGTGGACTCGAATCATATCATCTTAAATATGAATACTTAGGGAAAGGACTCAAAACTGATGGAAATTATGATTAGAAAACAGTATTCTTGGAACACAATAACCAACTTATGTTTGAGAAGAGACAGAAGGAGAGAATGGTTTCTCTTCTCTGGTCTTCTCTTCAATGGACAGTCACTCGAAATGAAACCAAGATTTAAATGGAAACAAATTTTATACGCAATCGACTCCAAGAGACTAATTGTCACTAATTTCAAGTGTAGGTGAGATTCGGGTCCATTGATGTCTGTTAACTATCTTTCATGACGTTAAGGAACAGATCAGAGAACAGGCGGTCACTTTGTGTGTCAATGGATCAGCACAGGGATCAATTGACCTGTGATTGGAAGACATAAATTGAAAGCCAAATGAAATCAGAATCATTTCAAAGCAAATTATAAGACATCTTAGGCTAAAACAGATACCTGTGCTGTTCTATTCTGTGCTGTGCTCTGCCATTATGTCTTAGTGTATCCACAATTAAATATTTATCGCTCTGACAGTCCTTCTGTAGGTTTTGTCGATTTGTTCGCTCACTTTAATTAAGATCAAAATTTATTCTTAGCTCAATTGAAATCAATTTTTGATTACCCTGAGTGATGTGTTAGGCAGACGTCGTAGGTATAAACAAGACCAGGGATGTGCACAGAGTTGTGTTCACTGAAAAATAGAAAGTGATCAAGGAAAAACCCACTTCGATATAGTTTTAATTAAAATTTAGAACTCTTCAATTGAGTTTATTTGTTCTTGTTCATAATCTTTTATCTTAATCTAGAGCATAATTATCTGAGCTATTAAAGCCGAATTTAGCATGGACATTTCCTTTTAAAGTATGAAAGTATGATTTCTGTCGATATATGCAATAAATTATTAGCACGAATTTTTTCAAAACATGATCATGGGAGAATAACGGGTCTCTTTCCTTCAATAAATTTAAAATTATTTTTGAAAATTTTAACTAGAGCAAATAGTGAAAAAAATGATCATACAGCTTTATCCAGAAATGATAAGCAAATGATATAATTAAGATTATTAATTAATTAACAACATGCAAGTTAATTACAATTTATTTTTTTTTACTTAAATTTATCTGATGAAAGCGGACAGGGCTGAGGACAACCAAGGGGTTAGTCATTAACCGGCAAAGAAATTTAAAAATCAAGAATAAAAGCTAATTAATTATTCTGCGATTCAAAGCATTTTATCTCAATTTTAATACTTTTCTAATAACTTTAGAATAATTTTCTAAACAAATTAGCAAGGTATGTAATCAATTGAAATGATAAATTCATTTTAAGGCCAGGCAACTGAGTTTTTAGCTTCGCCTAGTTTACAGCTGTAAAACAAGCATGCTAAAATAAAGGAATGGCTTAATTAGTTACGACTGATTAGTGGCTCAAATTATTTCTAATCGAGTTTACGCTTCATTTGATTAGAGGGTAAGAGTCGGACATTAGATGCAAATGAGTTTCGAACCCAATATTTGTTTCACTTCTTTCACATTTTGATCGGAGGTCCGCAAAGGGGGGCAGAGATGAGACTTAAATCAAATTCCCTTTTTGATATTTTTCCGGTCATTTCCGATAGATTTCCCAGAAAATGGATTTAGAAATGATCAAGGACAATTTGAGCCGAATCAAACCAAAATTAACTAGATTAAACTAGAACTTAGGTGAAAAATTGCCATTTTCTGATACGCCATAACAGACCTGGCTAGAGTTTGAGGGAAAATTTCAAGAAAATTAGCTAACCCGCCCCCTACTCAAGAGGACCTTGCCAATGCCTAGTTTTAATTCAATAATAGCCGACAAAAGAATTAATGGCTCCGACTATACCGCACTTGTAGTGCAAAAACAGTGTAAGATTATAATTGCATAACATTAGCCTCGATTCTATTTCTCATTAAATTTTTCTGTATTCATATTTTTCGTCAAAAACGTCTATTCAAATGATTTTAATTGTGGTGACAAACGATAAGCTCATTATTTTTTGAATAACATTTTCTTGGAAATGATTCATCAAAACCTGAGATGATCAGGGTATCAAATGGCACGCTCTTATCCTAAACAATCTAGCTTGAAGCCTCATGTAACCTTGCTAATTCCTGAAGAGAAGAGCTTAAACAATAGGATTCTTATCTTGATGTCTATCAAGATTCCATATCTTAAATTCTAATTAACACCTTGATAATATTGTTAAACTTGCTAATTAAATCCCCAGGCTCTTCCTAAGAGATAAATCCTGTGAAAAAAATAATAGAGTGAAGATTAACATGGAAGACTGAATTATCATTACTAAAATTAGCCTGGCTATCTTGAAGTATCAAAGATCTTGTTCCTAGTTCCAAATCGAGTTCACTTTAATGAGCCAATTGATGACTTAAAAGAGATATACTAATGGATGCCTTCTATCAACTAATGTCTGTCCCCATCGCTACAGAGCCTACGCTTTGGGTCAGAATTTAAACTTTAATTATATTTATTTATTTGTTTTCTCGCCATTCGTTTCATTAATTAAAGTGAATAATAATAATAATTAGCGAAAAGCCAAGAATCAAAAGCAATCGGATTTTTCACTGAATAATAAATTAAATCCAAATTTTCATACATTAAAACCCAGAATAAGAGATAAGAGCCTAATATTAAGCGAAAATTCTTCGCTCAGACATTAAAATCGGTTGAAAATCAGTTATAATATAATTAAAATAATTTTCCTAAAAAATTAATTTTCGTTTCGAAGCGAAGAAAAAGAAGAAAAACAAAAAACGATTTTTAAAAGATTTTATTTTTCGTTTGAAAAGCGAAAGACAAACAAAAATTATTATTACATTCGGTTCTTGTTTTTTGAGCTCTCCTTTTGGTGGAACAGAATCTTGATTTTCAAGGAAATAAACATTTCGTTTGAAATTTAGATTACATTAAGATATGATTATATCGAATACGAAGCCATAGTTTTCACTTCGAGAACGTGTCTCACAATTGTCTGCCCATTAAAATGATCTTTCAATTCATGAATACTATTCTTGTGATAAACGTATTTCATTTAATTCGGTTTCAAATTTAAATTTAAGTGAATTTTAATTTAATTCAAAAATATTTGTTTTTATTCAAAAAATAATTTTGAATTTTATTTAGAATTTGTTTATCGCCGGAAAAAATATATTTAAATATATTTCATTTGAATATTAAATATGACTTTATTCACATTAATCTAGTTATGTTATAACCTTGATATTCAAATTTGATCATTAATTTAATTATAGCCAAGTTGAGTGCAATGAAGTCATCTTGCTAATCTCAAGCTAAAGGTATTTGGCTAAGAATTAATAATTATATAAAAACGTGAAAACCTTGATCACTGGCTATGCAACAAACAATTCAACAAGGTCAAATTCGTCAGGTACAGAATAAAAAGAATTTTTCATTACTTCCTCAACCAAATAATTTCGAAGGCCTTTCCCTAATGGAACGTCCATTTTTTACCTCGTTAAATGTTCAAAAATGTGCTTGAACAATTAAATAAATGTTATTATTCAGATGAATAATTTGCAATAAATCAAACAAGCTCAATTATTGTGCTTGTTAATTTGTTATAAAGCCTAGATTTTTTAACCGTGGCCATTTTAGCCTTGGTACTGAATTTTACCGATTAATCAAAGTTAAAACAAATTCAAATAAAAAATTAAACCTTGCTAAAATGTTTGTAAGAATAATGATCTTGATCATATCAAGATAGAAAAAATCTTGGTGGTTGACAAAAAGCCAATTATAAAGTTACCAATGGAAAAGTTAGTTTGAACTTGCTCACAAAACCAAATTACAGTTTGCAGGAAAATTAAAATTAAATAATAAATCAAACGAATCAGAATTAAAAGTTTAAGCTAGCTCATCCAACAAAATAACATTAGGAAAATGGTCTGAAAAATTAATAATCTTGAACAAAGCAAAAATTATCCTGGTTTTAATATTGTTTTAAAAGAGCTTTGATGAAGTTCTACACCCAATGATAAAATTATCAAGCAAACTATTAATTCCAAACGAGCTCTCTCAAGAAATTACAGTTTTTAAACAAATTAAACACTGGATCATCTTTACCAAGAACAAAAGTTATTAAGTTATTGATTAAAACATTAGTTTGAACTAGGTCACAGAAACAAGTTTCAAGTTTTAAGTAGATTTAAATTAATATCTTGCTATAAGTTAAAAGAATATTCTTGGGGAAAACATCTAAACCGATTTTAAGATAAGCAATCATATTATAAAGTTGGAACTAGTACATTTAAAAGATTACAGTATTGAAATAATCTTGCAAAAAAGTAAAATACTTGAACATAAAATAAAGAGCTGTTCTTCACTTTACCAAGCTTGAAGTTATTAATGAAAAGATTAACTTGAACATTTTTATGCATCAAAATTACAGTGTCCTCAAATTGGTTACCATTAATAAAATAAGCAAGCACACTATCAAGCGCAAACCAGCTCATCTAGCAAATTACAGTTTGGAGTTGAATTTCTAAAATTACCCATCAAACTATAAATAGCTAAATATTACAAATAAGAGCTTGCAAATATGTTTGAAAAATAATAATTTTGAGCAAGGTAAAAGTTATATCACTCTTCGAATCACTCCAATTATAAAATGATCAGTAAAAGGATTAATTTGAACTTGATAACTGAACAAGATTACAGTTTTCAGGTTGAAGTCACTGTGATTCAAAGTGAGCGCCCAGTGCTGAGCTCAGTCATTGCTCTCCCAACGTATTGGACTGTAAGCCCATCCCATTTGTCTCAGCATTCATTCAAAGACTTTTAATAATATACAGCGAGAGAGGAGAGGGAGAGAGAGAGTCATTGTGTGTGTGTTGTGCCCAGAGCTCAGTGAAAGGCACAAAGACTTTCAATTTTTTGATTGTGTTTGGATTGTGAACAGTCCCACCCGATTGAGTGCACACACATCTGACCGTCGAGGACACGGGTTAACCAAAGGTCAGTCCAAATAAGACATTCCTCACTCAGATATTCAATCGAGAAGTGACTCGACTTTTGTCTCTTCACTCAAAGCGCTATTCATTTCATAGAAACCTTTAAATGCTTTTTCAATGTCTTTAACCAATGAATGAGTCGTTTATTTACTTCCGATCTCTTCTGTCCGCTGTTTCCGTATCTCTAGTCTAATGTCATTGAGTGGCGACTCGTGTTCCACGTCCTCGGGATGTGTGTCCGACTTGGAGACGGACACACCGCTCTCGGAGGACCAGTTGGGAGGACCAGACTCTCCCATATCTGACTCATTATCCGATTCATTGATCTCTTCGACAAACTCTGTCATTAAATCACTGCCAAATACTGAGGACGAGTACCACAAAGAGCTGATCCTCAATGACTCGTTGATACTGTCGACCAACTGGAAGGTGCCCGACGTGGCCGAACAGGTCGACGAACTCCTCGAGGAAGAGCTAATTGAGTCCGAGATTGTCATCGACTCATCACATGTCGACTGCGCCGACGGTCTATCACTTAATCAGGTCCTAACCGCCAACTGCCAGGAGTTGCGGTACGACAGCGGAGCCGACTGTGGAGCAGACAGTCTCGTCAAAGAGGAGCCGACAGACTATTACCAGTCGTTTAACACGTCTTTCGACTTCAGTTCGAGTCTGTACCCGAAGTCGGGCACCTCAAGCATCAAGTCCTACACGAGTCAGACCAGTGGCCACGAGTCGGACGGCACCCGCCAGTCGTCGGACAGCAGTGGCGGCAGCAGTGGAGACAGGAGTGGACACAACAGTTCGGTGAAGTCGGAGCGAAACCTCAACGGACTGTTCAAAGAAGTGAATGAATTCAAATGTTTGTCGACCCCTAAGAGCGACGACATTACCAGCAATTGCAGCAAAACCTCCTCCAAGAGTAGTAGCAGTAGTGATACAAATAGCAATGGGTGTCCCCATTACTGTTGCAAATGGACGAATTGCGATTGGCCAGGGTCAAAGGACGACCTGGTCGACCATATCAGGGAAATACACGTCGAACTACAGCCATATCAACAGCAGAAACACAATTGGGTCGACTATCAGACAAAAACCAAAGCCAACAATAAGTCCCAAACGAGAAGACTGGCCGACAGTGTGTCCAATATGTCGGCCACCACTGCCGGCACCTCCACAGCCAAGAAGCCTGAGTCTACACATCAAACGCAGCAGCGGTACGTCTGTCTCTGGGAGGGCTGCAAAGTGTACGGCAAGGGCTCCTCATCGAGGAATTGGTTGGAAAGGCATGTCCTGGAACAGCATTCCGGGCCCCGACCCTTCAAGTGTATTGTCGAGGGCTGTGGCCAACGGTTCAAACTGCAGTCAGCGCTGGAACGGCACGTCAACTCACACTTCAAGCCCTCAGCGTTCGACTGTTCAAACGGCTGCTCCTCCAGTAACTGTTCCTCGGATATGACAAACTGTACCAATAATTGTTGTGCTAACGGCGCCGCCGACCCAACCACTGTGTGTCCCAATTCTGTCCACGGCCTGAGTCCGTTCGAACTGCACTTACAGCAGTCGTCCTCATTCCGGGCGACGATGTCAGCGGTCAGGTGTAAATGTGTTGACCAGTGCTCTAACCATCACATGTGCGCCAACGGAGGAACGCCTAACAAAATACTCAAACGAAAAAAGTCTAACCAAAAGATCAGACGAAAGTGTTTTTATGGTTTGTATTCCCTTCCATTTCATTCCACCCCTCCAGAGATGTTCAGAGAGGTGTCTCCCAATTAGTTACATATTTTGCTCAGAATATGTTGACCTCAAACCCTCATATTTGAGGTCATTATCATTGCTATGCTTTCCCTTCCGTCTGAAGGTTACAATCCTTGACCTTTAGCCGCCATTTTAAATGTCAGTCACGTAGGCCCTCCCCTCACTGCCATTGACAAGTCTGGCCATCTCTGAAATTGATCCTGAGCCCAAATCACTAATTCTGTGCTAACCAACAGTAACGAAGAGCAGCGAAGACTTCTTCGACGAGTGCGTTATGGAACAGGTCCGGTACGGTCTGATCCAACTGAACGCCGAGACCGGTCTCGATATCAGTGGATCGCAGTCCACGATCACATTCCAGAGCCAAGTAAGACCTAATTTGCATCCCTTTCCCTTCCAATAGGTTTGCCTACAATCAAATGTTTGTCTAACACTCACTCTTATCGACATAAATATCGCCCCAAATAAAGGCCTCAAAATTAATTCAAATATTTATTCTGAGCGCTTCGCTCGCGACTCAGGGCTGAGATTAAACCGATTCATACGGAATGAATGACTGGATTAAAATCCTTGCAAAGAGAGGGGGAAAATATTTCTCTCCGATGCGCTCAAAATGAGTCCTCATTTCCTATATATTGAGTCCCAAAAAGCGAAATACGTTTTCATCCATTTTAGTGAACATCTCTTTCATTACGAGAGAAATGCTTTTATTTTTCGTCTGCTTTTTCCCAAAAAAAGAGTCCGAAAAACGTCTTAAAAATTCCTCAGAGATCTCAGAAACTGATCTCATCTCAAGTTCAATGAAATGGCATTAAATTGCGAATAATTTATGGGTTTATGTCTTAAAACAATTTTTATTGATTTTGGTTTTTATTTTATAATTTTTAAAATTCGTTTAGAAAACAGAGAAATATATATGAGTTTCAAAAATATATACGAATTCAGAGTAAAATGTTTTGACTCAGTCTTGAAGTCTAGTCTTTAAATCGCCTGAAAATACATTTAAATATATATTTGCGTTGCGTTTGAAAGGAAAATATTTTCCATCCATACAAACGTCCAAATCAATGGACCCGGTGCTCAATCAGTGGCCTCTTTATTGTAGTCTATGTGTGTGCTCTCTGTGCCTGTCCATATCAAATCTATAGCCTGAGCGCAGTGCCTGACATGAGTCTCGAAAACATTTCCTGAGGGGTTCCCTCTCTCTGTTCACTCTCCTTTGAAAAGGCACACCACCACCAGTGCATACACTAATCGCCAACTGAACAGAACAGGAGAGGCCTATCCTATCATAAAACTGGCGAAAACTCATTATATCCTAAGAGCTGTTACCTCTTGAGGCCATCCAATGGTTTGGGACTTAAAAGGCATCCATTTGTCAGATAAATAATTCCCAAAATAGTTTTGATTCTGATTTAAAAGGACTGACACTTTGCTCACCATTTGTTACATTGACTTGAATTCAAAGTCAAATTCAGTCTTTTGGTCGCCTTTTAAATAATATAAAGAAAGTGAGAGAAAAAATTGTTTACAAATATTTAGATATAATTTTCCGAAATATTTTCTCTCAAAACAAGACTTCAATTAAAATAAATAAATAGAAAACCAGAGCTCCGGATAAGAAACAAAAATATGTATTATATTACTGAATGAAAAGCAAAAACTTCCCCTCTCTTTGCGCGGGACTAAAATTACAATTACTCGGCTTTTCCACTACACAATCGATTGGCTCGACATTGGGCTCAGCCCCGGAACAGCGCTCAGAATAAATCCTTAGTTCATTTGAAATGAAATAATTCAGAGAAAAATTCTTGTAATCAAATTCCGATCTGAAAACTAATGTAACAAATGTTCAACTCATGAATTATCTCATTTCATACTCTTGTGAAACAGATTTTCATGTCTTAACCCTATTTATCAGTTCTCCCCCTTTCTCACTCACGTGACTCACAATTCTTATGCAATATTTGTTATGATTTACGAGCAATTGATTCATAAAAAGAGTGCTTTTATTCATTTAATTCGTGATTTGAAACAATTTTAAAAACAAAACGCTATGAATTCAAAGCCATTAAAATTGTCAATAATTACAATGAATTTTGATTAACAAATACTATGTTTTCAAACGATTAGGTCATCGCTCGTCGTGAGAACGATAGCGGAGAAGTGAATGTACTCTTGAAATGGGAGCCGAATGACATGTAAGTCAATTGGATATGTTTGTTGAGTCTGTGCTCTTTGCCTGTGGTAAAGGTAGTCTTCTCCAATGGCCTGGTGCTCGGGTTTCACTAAAACCCTGACGACAGTCACTCTAATGACTTATCTCAAAGTTTTGTTTATTAGTTAGAAATAGATTTTGTTATTCATTAAAAATCATTGAAATCTAATTCCGAAACGTTTTGCTACAAAAACCTCATTATTTTGTTTACAACATTTCGGCTCATATTTCGATAATTCATAAACACTTTCCATACGATTAGACATTGAATTACCGGAGCAATGGACAGTACTCATAGCACCAGACCTTATGGGATTAGTTAGGAGTAACCGACAAAGAAAGAGCACAGAATTTCGTCACAATTTTTCGCCCATTTTTATGCTAAAACTGAATTGATTTTTACCGATAGACTGCCCGACGTATGGGTTCCAGAAGACAAGGTGTCGGAGCTGAGCAGCAAAACAGTTCCGGTGTCGACATTACCGGCCAACTGTTTGGCACAACTCGTCCAACGGAACCACGGATTTGAATGCAAACCAAAGACAAAACAGAGGCGTAAATGAAGTGTTGACTTATTTTTTATGTCTTCTCAAAGTTTTAATATATATGAAGATATTATATGAAGATTATTACTAATAAGGAGTTCCCTCCGTTTAACCCAACTCTCCAATGGTTACCTCATGTGACCAAAAACCGATTCTTAGCCAAAGCCCACTCCAAGACTGAAATACGGCCCCAAATGAGGCCATTTTGACATTCAATTCGCTCCGAATGTCACTTAATTTGATTTAAACTCAAATTCAAATGAATTTTAAAAAGAAATTACAAATAATTTAATGAAATACTAATTAAAAATAGTTTTATTTAATATAAAATGAGATATTCTAATGAATTGCCCGCTTATGGTGGGCTCAGGACATAGTCTATTATCAAAATAAGGGTTTGCAAAACCACTGCCAACTGTCAGAGAGTCGGGTATTGGGCCAAACGTGAGATAACCACCGGAGTGTTGGGTCATTCGAATCGGGAACTCCTTTGAGACGAATTTGACGCTCAAAACGCCTTCACTGCCAACCGATAGCTAATAATGTGTTCATTCCTTTCGAGTAAATTATTTATTAGGAGTAAAGAACTTTTCCTTTTTCGACCACTTTTTATATATCAAATATATATATAAATATATATTTATTCGCAAACAAAACAATCGATTAATTGTTATGATTGAGAGTTTGGTATTCTGTGTGAAAAATGTCTAAAAACATGGTTTTAATCACAAAAATTCATTTTCATCGATAATTCAAAACTACTATACGTTTGACACACACTCTGATTGACACTCGAAAGGGGTTCTGATCCATGAGTCCGATCAGTATTTATATATATAATTATATAATTAGTTTTATTTAATTCTATTATTATTACAATTTGTGTACAAATTTGTTTTCGAAGTGCAAAACCATTGATCCCTTGCGCGGAGAGCTGTCCGTCCGGAGCACAGCCTTTAACCAGAGGTCAGACCAAAAGATGAGTTGAATGTCTTGTTTAGGGGAAAGTCAGTAATTTTTTTCTTGTAAACCAAGACTTAAATGTAAAACAAGACAATTAGCCGGTCCTTAGACCCCGACCCACAAAAAAATGGTCGACTCCAGTCTGACAGCTCTGTGCCGGCACAGGAAGGCTATAAGAGATTAGTCCACTCAAACCGAATCCCACTCAAACAGCTTCCATTTGGCACCCGATCAGTTTAACAAATCACCCGACACCTTATTTATTGCTAATGAATTTATGTCCTTGATCATTTGAATAATCAAATTATTCATTCACTCATTTTATTTGAGTCGCAAATAAAATTAAAAGCAAAAACTACCTTGTTGCTATTTAATAGCAGCGAAAGGAACAGTAACTTCAAGTGGTTGGCCAGTGAGCCAGCTCATCCTAATCTTTGTCTTTGATCTATGAGCTATTTGTTCAAGATCTCACCTTGTTCTAGTCTTGAACCCACCTCCAAACAGGCAAACCTTTATTTATTAAGTCACAAATACCCTGCACCTGAAGCCAACTCAAATTTGAACCTTGGTTATTTATCTCTCCCCTGAGTTTTCATATTTATTTAAAAATATTTTTGACAATTTGTTCCAAATAAGGGCTAATTTTTAAACCTTCTATTAGAGGGTAAAACCTCTGATTTAGAATTTGTGGGCCAAACCCCCGGAAAGGGTGGTATCGGTTGGTCTGGGATTCGGTCCAACAAAACGGGAGCACTGAATACGACCTCAAAAACACTTTTATTTCTGATTATATGCAGTTTTTCTTCAAAATAATGACTAAAATAATAATTAAATGAATTGTCTGTCAATTGAATTGACGCTCAAATGCCTTCACTGCCAACCGATAGCTAAGGATGTGTTCACTTCTATACCTAGAAATCCATTTATGCGACTCTTCTTAAGAGTAAACCTCTGGGAAACAGACAAACAAACAATGGATTAGTTTGTTATCTCTTATCTTAGGCTTAATCTTGAATTTAAAACAAAAATATTTATTCAAATCCTTCAGAAGTGATATAAATCTTGAGATTAAGTTTGGGTTTGTTTTACACAATGAATAGGAAGTGAAGATTCGCTTTAAAGATGAGAATCCGGGCAAAAAATAAACAAATAATTCGAAAACCAAAACAATCCTGGGTACAAAATGAAGGCACCTCTGATACGGATGCTTGTCAATTTCCAAAAGACCTAGAGCACAACTGCAGACAATGTAATTACTCATTCTTTGACCAAATTGTCAATCAATGGTAAAAGAGCTGCTTTTTATTGATATTGCCTCCAAAATGTAGTTGACCTAGCAAATTTTTAACCTTGCTAGCTCAGGCAGAGCACCTAGGAATCTTTGGAGAAGCATCAATTGCAAGATAATTTGGAAATTCTTTTTGATAATAAAAAACTTTTTCAAGAAATATATTAACAAAAATGTATTGCAAAACACAAAACGGTTATCATTGAGACAAATGTAATATTTTATCTAGGTATAATTTATTCGCTCTGTTATTTTCCGCGCTTACATAACATCACTCGAAACCAATTCTGCACTGACCCCACTCATGACCCAACTCATAGCCACGTCAATCATAAACGCCTATTCCTCTCATTAACTGTTAATCTTAACCTTGTATATTTTTTGAAAATATTTTTGGGACAAGCTTGCGCATTATTAGCTAATTTCAAGCCTGGGATTCAGATTTCGGATCAGGGTCTTTATCGGAAAGATATGTGTGCTTTTTACCAGGTTTAGTTTCAATGGGTATTTTTCAGATTAAGATATAATTAAACAATTTCCATGAGCAAGCTCGTCTTAACAATTTGTGGCCACCCATGACCTGTCCCCATTTAGAAATCTCCTATAGATGACCTTGCTCCATTACCTCACTTACAATTGACTGACGCAGACGTTAAAACATTTATTGTAAAACTGTTTGACCATGTAAAAAATTGTTCTTGAATGAAATTCAAAAAATATGTCTCCCGAAGTCGATGCACATTCATTATTAATAATTTTACCTTGCTATTTCGCTCAGCAAGGTGTTTAATTTGAGGTCCAATAGGAGATACTTATCACTGACAGATAGACTAAATGGGAATAGGTCATTTGGGTGCCCCCCCCGCGATCAATTTACCTGTATCGAATTTCGGTATTGTCAAGATTCTATTTTAATCCTCTTAATTTATCGACGATTGCCCAGATTAGTTCCAAGATTAAAATGCAGAATACAATTAGCATTCAAAGAGCATTCTTCGGGCGATCAGTCATTTCAGTCATTTATATAAATAATTTGTTTATTATTATTTAATTCTCTCCACTATTCGAGGCATTCGTTTTTCAAAATAGTCTTTGAACTTTTGATTCGTCGAATTTCATATTCAAAGACCAGTTTTCTTATAAATATTTTTCTGAATAATTATTTAGTATTCAGTCCTTTGAGTCCTCTTTTAATCCCTAAAAATATTTATTATTTTAAAAGTGATTATAATTTTTATAATAAAAGAATTTAATTATAATTTTTTTCGCTTTAATTGCAAGTAAAGGGTTGTAAAGAAATACAAACAATGTTTCAAAATGAATAAAAAACTGATATTTGCCTACATTTGAATGGCAAGCTAAATTTGTAGCTCATTATTCCACAATTAACAGCAATTACCAAGGTGTTTACGTCATTTAAGTGTGATATTTTTGGGTGTTTACCCCTTGGAGACCCCAAACGATTGTTGTCTAGTCTTCTGCCCTAAACTTCTCGAAAAAAAAGAAAAACAGAGGAAACAAACGCCAAATGTTTCGCCCATTTGTTTAGACACAAAACTCGTAATAAATTTTCGCTAAACTTATTGTTTGTTTCCTTTCTCTTAAAACTCGAGAGAAATCCACGAAAAACAATAATTTCTATTAAAATAAATTGTGTTTATTCTGTGCCCTATCTATCTATGGCTCGCCATCCGTTGCCACTCTTTTGGGAGTAATCAGAATAACGAGAAGGGAATTAATATTTCATTGACTCTGAGCTGAGAAAAGAATATAATAATTTTAAACTCAAGATTGGATTTCAAGTTTAAAACAGAAATCTTTTGTTTTTCTTCACTCAAGACTTCAGCACAAAAATAAAGGTTTACCACAAAAAACAGACTGAACTAGATTTTCAAATATAGACTTCGATATAAAGCATAGATTTTAAACAACAGGGCTATCGATAGAAATAAACTGTGATAGTTAACAAACGCGTGGGATATTCACGAAGCCCTCTGTCATGTAATTAGACTCCGCTCTGAGCCGAAGCCAAGAAACAAAATCTCAATCATTTGTCCTCAGATTCAATGCATTTATTATTTTTCTATTTATTATTATCTCTGATTTCAAATGCATTGAATAAAAACAGACTAAACATGTATTCAATTGATTTTTGTTACTTTTTTCTTGCGTTTCGATTAGTCTCTGACGAGATAAGACCCGTTCCCTCGTATTCCTCGTTATTAAATCAATTATTATTATTACTGAGTTTTTTTCGTTTCGCAAGCATTTGATAATTTGTTCCGTGAATTCACGTCTGAAGAACTGATATCAATGAGAATTTAGTCAAACGATTATTGATTTGCTTTCCGCTAAATTTAGCGATGACTCGACGCCGTGCCGGTGATGGCCAGGGGTTGGCAAAAATTATTCTGAGCTAAATTGTGAATCCGGGCAGAAAAATGTCATTTTTTCGCTCAAATTCAAAACAAAAATGACTTAATTCATACACAAAATGACTCATATAATCAAGCAACCTTCCCTACCCTAGAATATGTTTGGCCCTGACCAACCCTGTTTAGATTAACGAGGATAAAATCAATTGAAAATAGCTCTTCAATGACTCTATAATCTCCTGGAGTATAGTATTACAGAAATATTTATATATTTTCTGAATCATCCAAACCATGACTAATAGAAAAGATAATTGAATTTCAAAACTCGGATTTCATTGGATTTGACTAACAATGGGTTTTCCACAGCGGAAGGCAAACGAACGATAAATATATTTCATTTAATTTTCAAATGAATTTCGCAAATATTAATACCAAACTCAGTTACGAAATGCGCGGAAGGAGTGGAAGGAAATTAAAAAACAATTGTTTATTATTCGCAATATTTTAGAAATAATTTATTATTTTTTTAGACTTTTTTAAGGAAAGACTTTAAACGCCTTATAATTAATTTCAAGAAAAATGTCTTTAATTTATCGAAAAACACATTTATTTACAACAGTTTTAAGCCTAAAATTACAATAAATATCTTTAATAATAATAATAATTATGTGTTTAATAAAAACTTTTAATCAATTTTATATACAAAATGATTGTAAATATTTTTTTAATACAATTCTCAGCGTTTTCTTAGTGTTAATGAAATTTATTTCACAAAACAATTCTATTAAATAAAAGACATTAAACTCATTAAACAACTTTTTAAATAGACTTTTATTACATAACTTTTTCGACTCGTATTTGAAATTTTGATTTTCATAACTCAGGTATTAACCAATAAATGCATTAATTATAGTAATCATTGATTTTCATTGGATTGCAATCAAATTCATAATCGGAAAACACTATTTGATGGGTGATTCGAAAATATGCAAAACTAAACAAGTTATTCATGACTTCATCGGTTAATTTCAAACAAAATGCTTTTTGAAAATGAATTTCTTCGACCAAAATATCAGTTAAGATATGGATCTCAAGAAAACCATTGATTGAAAGCTTGATTTCATATAATGGTTAACCGTTTGCACAGAATAACTGATACGAAGAAAACTGTATTTGATTTGAGCGTCAAATTCCATCAAATCGATGATTAGATAAAATCGAGGAGAAAAAAGTCATCAAACATTTGATCCTTTTATTAGAAGGCAAAGTCATTTGCCTACCTGTGCGCTCATCGCTATTCAGGGGCAGCACAGGGGTCGCAAAACAGCGACACATTTCTTGATTTTCAAGAAAAATGCGTAAAAATTACTGATTTTTACGATTTCTGATCGCAATTAAGGATAAGAATTGATGTTTAGATCAAACATTTAGTTAAAGATTTCTTTTAAAGTAAGAAAAAGAAACCTTTTCTGGAAATTATATCACATGACTGGACATCAGCTCTAAAACGGCTGAACAACTGATTCGTTAGGAATTGAGGACAGAATCGATAATAAATTAAATTCAATTACAAAATACAGGACTAAAGGAAATGGATTTCAGAACTTTTTTCCGTTCAATTAAATCGTTTATCGTTTGAACTTTTTCTCCATTTTTGCTAATCTTTTCTTTTTGGCGATCATTTCGTAGAGGATCTCCAGTCCCTCGTCGAGGCCCTCCCCGATGATGGCACAGGCCGGCTGAACGTGCCACTGGTGCTGACTCAGCTGGTCGTTCAGTCCCAGCAGTTGTGCCACTTCTTTGGGCTCTTTAGCGCCGGGCAGGTCCTGCTTCTGAGCACATCCAACAAAAACAAACAAAACAATTAGTGATTTAAATTCAGTCAAAATAAATATCAAACAAATTATTGGATAAATATTTATCATTAGTTTATAACGAGGGACAGCCTGTGTGTGTGTGCGGTTGGCAATAACCAAGCTCAATAATATTGGAGGAAAGTTAGGTTAGTGCCCCTCAAATGTCTTCATAATAATCAGGGCAATAACTTCAAGTAATTGAAGTAATAAAAGTACTAGATCAAGTCAAGTGTAAGCTTAAATTGATAGTTTTATTTGGCTGTTCTTGCTCAATTTAAGTTTGGATTATATCGAAGACCATTTGTTCGGAACTTTGTTACTTTGCCAATAAATTTAACAAGATAAATTATACCCCATTACCGATGCAATTATTCTTCCACTACTTAATTGGTTAATTTTCTATTAAAATTTTAATCTTTGCAATAAATCTAACAAGATTTTTTTTAGGAAAAGGCTGTAATTTAATTTTTTCCCCCAATATTTATCAAAATTTCACCATGTTACTAATTAAGAGGCATCAGTTTTCTTATTTGGTTTAAATTTCATTGATTACGTGTCTAATTAATGAAGGGCTGGCCCTTTGCTCTACCCCTGGATATGGCTTTCATCGACCTATCAATCAAAGTCAGAGTTTTGTTTAATTAGTCGATTATTTTGATGCCATTCCTTATGCCAGACCTGCCTTTCCTACCGACTCATCAAAAAGTTTTGACCCGTTTTTTGACTCTAAACCTAAACTAAATTAATTAAAGTCTTCTGTCAAAGTCTGTTAGGAATGAGGGCCCACAGGATAGGAGTGGGTCTGTCTGTTATATTAAGAGACAAGAGGTTGAGCCCTATCTTAAGATATTTGAGTCTGAGCTCTATTTTTCATCCAAAATAATAACTAGCAATAGACGAGTGCTTACATTGGCTAAGACTAGGATAGGAACGCATGAGTTCTCGGGTGACTTTGCGGTCCTCAAGAGCTCCATCTTTGCCTCTTCCATACGCTCGTCGTCGACGGAGTCCACCACAAACACTATGCCGTCCGTACATCTGGTGTATGAGCGCCAGAGCGGCCGCAGTTTGTCCTGACCTCCAATATCCCAGATTAAAAACGATGTTCCCTTTGATAAGAAGAAAAAATTTAGTATAAAAAGAGTTATATTTCATCCGAAGAGTTTATGTTTTATTCATATGTTTGCAGAAAATTTCAAATTTCCTCAAAT
Organism: Punctoribates punctum; assembly: GCA_034698165.1. Taxonomy (NCBI): domain Eukaryota; kingdom Metazoa; phylum Arthropoda; class Arachnida; order Sarcoptiformes; family Punctoribatidae; genus Punctoribates; species Punctoribates punctum. The sequence goes on along the minus strand of JAQGBD010000607.1, from coordinate 1,503 downwards.
TTTCGAAATTTTTTCGAAAAATTTTCCAATTATTATGACTTTTATCTAATGTTTTGAATTATTTAATGTTTTGAAATCAAATTTAAGAAATACTCAGACTGTGAACAGTCTGTAAGAAACTGGAAATACATTTTTGGGTGCATTTCATTGACATAATTGACAGCAGAGAAGAAATTTTCTTCTTTTCATTACTTAATTATATGCTTTTCAGGCATTTATTGAGAAAAACGGGAATTTCTTTCGAGTTTTCTTCAAATAAATCTCAAAAATATATTTCAAAACAATCTATTCATACGAAGGAAAGTGTGTTTTCTTTAATGAAAAGATTGAAATTAGCAAAAAATTAGATGAAAAGGAATAAAATTCTTGAAGTTTTGCTTTTTATTCATCAAAATAAATAAATGCATTTGAAAGCCATTCGAAGTCTATTTGAATGGAAAATACAAACATTTTAATTGAATTCACAAATCATTTACAAAAACGAAGAAAAGGCAACAAAAATATTGTGTGAATTGTAGACAAAACTAACGAAACATTTCTTTTAAAAATAAAAATTATTTCGAAATGTTTTCACTTCTCGAATGTCAGAGACGTTTGAAAAAACAAACAAAATTCTTAACAAGCAATTTATGAATAGGTGTCTATTTATTTAGGTATTTAATCACTTATTCTGTGCTAAGGATTGCACCGGAGTTAAGAAATTTAAATGCTTTTTACGATATTATTATTACAAAAGTTGTTATTCAAGTGAGAGAATTCTGAGAACAGAATTAAATAATTTGTTTTCAAATCAAATACCATTTTACGAAACATATATTCAAGAAATCGTAGGCATTCCCACTCTATCCTTTCATTCTGTGCGAGAAACATTCAATGGCAAAGTCTGGTCTATCATCGAAGGGATAGACGTAAGCCTTAATTGGTTTGAGAAAAAAAACTCATTTGAATCTCAATCTCACAAAACTTGTTATTATTTATGGTTCGGGAAAAAAGTTTATTATATTTGACTTACGAATAGTTCATTAAAAAAATAATTATTAAAAATTAATGGTTTCTAACAGCAGATGGTCTCAGGCTTTGGGTGAATTAAATTTGTTTTAATAATAGATCTTGATCATATCAGTGATGATTCAACTTCTAAATTTTAGCTAAAAATATACTAGGCAAAGTTCGGAATATAAGATTTGGATATCATCGGCCCAATAGATTATTTTTAAACCAGGAATTATAGATCAATACAAAAGGTATCAAGTTTACAGTTTGCATTGTTCATTTATGCTCTTGGTTTTCAAGGTTAGTTCTTAATTAGAGGAACAAGGATAAAATTATAATAAAAATGGTAGAATAGCCTGTTTAAATTTGTGAACTGAGCAATAATTTTGAGCAAGGCAAAGACATAAAATATAATCAGAGTTTTTGGTTCACCAAATACACCTGAACTCCCGTAATTTCTTATTCCCTAATTTCCAAACCTCCTTAATTTCCCCAGAATGGTCTGACCCA
>JAQGBD010000606.1:0-26806 GCA_034698165.1 Punctoribates punctum | reverse complement strand
CTCTATCTCATGGACTGTGAAGAGGACGTAATGAACTATATTCGGGACAATATTGAAACCAAATCCCGTTTCGTTGAAACTGAATGACATGTTTTCGAAGTCCTGTACTTTCGGCGAGAGATTGATGTCTAAGTAAGCTTCCTCTGCATTAGGACCATGGTTACTTTTTACCAGAAATAACTGGCAAAATATCACACCAGTCATGAAAATTATTAAATACCGTATATTTATCTTTTTAATATTGAATATCATATCGAGACCCTGAGCCAAATAAAAGCAATTCAAAACGACGGTACAAGGTAAAATTCTGCTGAACTTTATTCCGGATCAAATTTTTCAGACAATTACACGAAGTTATAAATAATATCCTATTATTTGTCTTTAAAATAACACTTAATTTAAGTGTTTATAAAGTGATAAAAATGTAATTAAATTATAAAATAATATTAACCGAAAGCCTTTTATCTAATGACCCAAATTGAATAACCCGGGTTATATTACCTCACAACGATCCGTTAAGTTCTTCAATATAACCAAGCAACTTAGCGATGAAGAATTTTCTGAGAAAATTATCTAGCAATAAAATTAAGATTTAAATATTTTTCGTAGAATATTGTGATAAGAATTATATGAATTAAGATTAGCATGCTCAAATAAGGTTTTAAAATTAATGGCATAACAAGATGAGCAAGTGAAATAATTTGTTCTAGATCCTAGAAATGAGTAATTCAAAATAATAACACATTTAATTCACTTAAGTGGAATTTAGGTGATACTGAATGCAAATTCACCTTGATCATCTTAATCACGTGAAAAATAGTCTGAACGTAAAGTGAAATTTATGGCACTTTTAATGACATCAAATAAAATGATTCCGATGTTTGAAGAATTGAAATAAAAATTGTTTCGGAATCGCATGAAATAAGTTAATAGTATTAATGAAAATGATCCTGATCAGACCAATGTGAAGCTTGTGATAAGTGAAATTGTTCCTAGTTCATGTATTTCTGAATAATCAGTTTTATCGATGATGGTCAAGCATACCTTAAAAGATCATCTGGCTAAATTGAAATTTGAAAACAATTTCCAGTCTAGCAGGCTCCAATGGACTTTGTTTTTGCTGTTTATCCTGGTCATTGTCTCTTGCTTTAGAATTTTTATTTTCAGTGAATATTTTAATGACATCTCAGTTGAAAAGTTTACTATTTCTTCACGAAATGAATCAACAAGAATTGACCTTGCTCATCTCAGTTCAACATTTGAAAATTCAAGATTGGTCACTGAAAATAATTACCATGCAACAATAGTAGTTATTAGTTATCATGAATCATTATTCTATTTTTTTTCTGCCTTGAACAATTTAGATAAGCAAGATTGGACCTAGAGCAGAAGTGACAAATTATTTTTCAATCCTCTCCCAGACAACTGAGAGACCAAAACTACAAAATGTAAATTATCATGCAAAATTTTAAGACTATTAAATCATCAAGGCTTTCAAATTTTTACTAGATCACTATTCTAATGAGAAAAATTGAAAAATATAACCCAGCATCGCATGAAATTGTTAGTTTGAATTAAATGAATAAAAGATAATCTCATATTTTTATCTTGTTCATTTCAGTTGAGAAATAACTTGACCACCAGAAGACCAAACACAGCATTTACAACAAATATTTTAACCAGGTCAACCACATATAAACTTGCCAAACCAAAAACAGATGATCTTAGAAAGTTTGTCAACACAAAGGAAGAGCTGGAATTGACGAAAATTGTGAAGATTATGCCCTTGCAATGTATGAATGATAAACGAATTTCTGTATTCATCAAAACCAGACCCAACTCTTTCAAGAGAAGGCAGACCTTCAGAAAGACGTGGGTTTCAGACGTCAAGAGTCGGAACATAAGTGTCTTCTTTGCTATCGGTTTGACTCTCAATAAAAAGGACCAAAAACGGATTGAAGACGAGTCGAAAAAATACGGAGATTTGATTCAATTCGGTTTCATCGACGCCTACCATAACCTGACCCTCAAATCGATAGCGATTTTGCGTTTCAGTGAAAACTACTGCAAAACAAATCACGTCCTCAGCGCTGATGACGACGTCATCGTCAATATTGATTCATTCCTGGTTAACCTGGATCAATTCAAAAGAGGTAAATTCTGTTTAGCAGGAATTTGCTAAGCCCAGAGTCAAGGGGATGAAATTTTGAAGTTTCAAGGAAAGACCCAGGGTTAATCTATCCAACTCAAGGCGAGAACATAATCTTGATGATTTCTGTAAAGGAGGCAGGCAAAAAAGCAGATCTACCCCAACACAAACCCTGATATTCGTATTAATTTTGTTCTCAGCTAATTTTCATGATATTACCAAGGTATTCACGGGATACTTCACACAAGATTCGGTCCTATTCGAAATCCTAAAAGTAAATGGTATATGAGCAAGCAAATATGGAAGCCTGGTTACTATCCGCCTTACCTTGGTGGTCTGGGCTATTTATTCTCTGGGTATTGCGTTGAGGCAATAGTGAAGGGAATCGACTCATATGAGGGTCACGTGATTTTCATCGACGACGCCTTCATTACGGGTGTAATCGCTCAGAAAGTTTCGATTCCAAGATTTAATTCCAAGTTGTTTGGAATCGATTCAGCTTGCTCAAATAAATGTATATTCAGAAGATTAGGCCTTTACCTAGGTTGTTATACTGATTTAAAGATTGAACGAATTTGGACCAACTGGCAGAAAAACAAATCCAAATGTAAATGAAGCAGGGTACTCCTGTTAATATGATTTATTAGTTAAAATTATTCTTAATATAATTTAAGAATTCATCCTTGTAATTTTAATTATGAAATATCATCAATAGGTTATCAAGACATAAATAATTAGATGAATAATTTATAAAATGACAAGATAAAATATATTGTAATATAAAGTCAAAAATACTCCTGAAAAGTAGAACAAAATTGAACATGCATGGTAATTTTATATTAAAATGAATTATCTCTTCAATAGATCCTTGCAATAGCAATAGTTCTTGATGAATTTATGTGTAATACAATGAGATTGGTTTCCATATAAATTTATTCTATTAATGTCATGGATGACTTGAAAACGTGTGTTACTGTCGTTACCTCTGATGAGTGCCTGAAATAATGCCTTTCCTGGATTCACATAAATTTGAACTAGGTATAATCTTGATCCAATATTTGTGTTTTCGGGTATTTTTCTTCTTTTAATGCTTTTTATTGAAGAGAATTTATATTCTGTGCAATTGTTTCTGTATTGCCTCGAATACCAGTTTAACTTTTTGACAATCTTGGGAACTGTGTCCTTCGGGTTTATGATAGCAAGGTTCTTTTCAATTATATCTTCATAACAGGCACAAAATTCTTGTGGAATCGAGGCAATATCGCAATCCCGTTTCTCACTAATTACTTGGTCAATTATCGACACTCCATGTGGTAGAGTGTGATTTGGTTTCCCTGCAATGAGATCAAGTTTATTAAGTAACCAAGGTCAATATTAACCCAGATAGAATCAGCTAAGGTAAACCAAATACGCCGTTCTCTGACTTTAGGGAATTATGGGGGGGGGTTCAGAACATTTCATATTTACCATTTAAAATATTGATCATTGTGGCGTGCATGTCAAACGGCGTGGTTAATCTGTCCTGGTTTATTTTGAGATTGTCCACATATTTGTGATTAAAATGATCAGGCACATGGATGAACATAAACGGCAAACGATTCTCCACCTCAACGTTTTTCGTCCAAATTATGGGTCCGGACCTTATTCCGTGATCCGAGAAGAAAAATATGATTGTGTTTTCCATGAGATTTTCATTGAATATCTTGGTGAAAAGGTTGGTATAGGGAACATCCAAGTAATGGCCGCCATTGAGGTAGTCGTGAGTTATTTCACTTATGGATATATAAGCGAAGTATTTCTGATGTCTTTTATTCATTGCTTTCGTGAAATCGTAGGTCCAGTCGAGTGAATGCTATTCAATGTATTAATAAAAATCTTTAACTCAAAAATAAATACCTCGGTCTCTGTCCTATCCCTTATACACAATCGATTATATTTGAGTTTTTGTGACTCCATATGAAAAGGACGGGTCTCATAATCAGTTGGTTTCTGTTTGAAGCCCTGAGCTTTGAACTGGAATAGACCATATTTGGGCATTTCCTCGACAAATGCTGTGACGAACCCTTTTGCCGAAAAGTCTTTCCAAATGATAGGCCAGGAATCAAATTTCGCTTTCATTAGATCTTCATATGGGCTCAGTTCCCATGGGTGTTGTCCAGTGAAGAAAGGTATCATATTTGGGAAGGTGTTGAGCCCTACCTTATTATACCCTTTGAGCTCAAAAAAGTTATTTTTATTGAGAAAATTCTTCGTTCGGATGAAATGTCGCTGAAAATTGATATAAGACGTCGAGTCAATGGCCAGGAGTAAAATATTTGGAGCATTTGAATTGGTTTTCTTCTCGAGGACAGGGATCAGAGGAATGATCTGATTATGAATCAGGTTCTTGTCTTCAGGGCTGAAATTTGAAGCAGGGTTAGTTTGGTTGTTTTTATAGCATACAATGTTCACGAAATGATAACCAGGAAAGTCGATGCTCCCATTCTCTATTGGACCTTTGAAATAACCTAGATAAACATGAATTAATGAAAACCCAAATTGGCAGATTAAATGTACATGATAAAAAAAGAAAGTCTAATGTGTTTACCGAAATTAAAATGGAAGTCGTCTTTCCCTCGCTCCAATTTTCTGAAATAACAGAAAGGAGTATATCCTAGTTGAGTCCAATTCAGACTGATCCAGGTCTCGTCCAATCTCTTGATGTGAATAATATCTGGCTTACATTTCCATATAGTCTCGGTCTTATTCTCGAACAACTTGATAGTTTCGCTGTCAAAAAGTGGAACGCCTTTTATTTTACACCCCTTTGTGTAAATTCTGTAATCATTTTTGATTGTCGAGGTCACTTTATTTGTTGTTATCTTTTCTTCTTTCTTTTTACCAAGGTATGAATTATTCTTTGCTGAAAATTTCGAATCTTGGTGACTTTTTCATGAAAAATAATAAAAATTAAGTCAAATTTTATCAAGATGAATTAATTAGAATGCTAATTTAATTAAATGATCACCAAGCCCTTTTCACAATTATCACCTTGGCTTATAAATAATTTATTATTGGATAAACTTTCATTGGTGATTTTTTTATTTAAAACCAAAATTACTACCACTAGATTATAACTCCCTTGGTCATCACAGATCAAAATTCACTCACCCAATAGGATAGAAATGAGCTTGCTTGTATCCGGTTTTATAAATTATAATTACTATAATAAGACAAATGAGCAAGGCTACTAAAATTATACGACATTTCGTTGCATAACGTTTGGTTGTTATCGAATTGGAAGAAATCATTTTTTTTTGTGTTACCAAGCACAGTTTAATGGTTAAAAATTAGTCCACTTCTTATTTTTCCTCTCATTTAAATCTAATATTTGAAATAATAGGTTACTAAAATCAACTAGTTCAAATAAATTCAGTAATGTTTGCCCTTTTGGTCACGTATTCTGATAATGATCTTGCCAACATAATAATCATAGCTGACATCACAAAGGAACTAGGAAACCTCTCCTGAATCATAAAAATTGAGATAATTTTGCATTTTAGGTGCAATTTTTATATTCTAAACTTTCCTAGATCATTTAAAAAACTCAGTGAACTACTCTTAATAACCCTGAGCCCGAGACCTTTGTGATTTTTGATTCACAACTTATAAATTATAAACCATGCAAAATATTAAACAGATTGTAAACGTGCTTAAAGGGTGAAAATTGAGCAAGCTTTGTTATTAATACTTTTCTATATTTAATAAAAATTGGCAAATATTTTGAAAAATGTCATTATTTCCGTAGCTGTTGATTGTAGTATCATGTTAAAACCAGTAGAATCAATCTTGTTGTCAATCGAATTATATTCAGAAAAATAAATGTTTACCTAGGTTCTTAAATTTATGGAAAGATTGATGTCAGCCAACTGGCAGATAAACAAATGTAAATGAATCAGGGTTCTCCTGTTCTAATTTATTCTTTAATTTAAAATTTATTATTATACCTAATTGAATTATATATCTTGATAATTTTAATTTAAAATCTCATCATTTAGTTATCAAATAAATAAAAACAAAGTATAAAGAAATATAAAAGTTGCAAGACTTGAAAAGTCTCAATAAACGTAATGTTAAACAAAAATTTCATGTTTATTGTGTTTTTAAAATGAACTAGATCTTCAACAGGTCTTTGCAAAAGCAAAAGTTCTTGATGAATTTATGTGTTATACAATGGGATTGGTTTCCGTATAAATTAATTCTATTGATGTGACCCATGATATCAAAACGTGTGTTACTCTCAAAGCCTTTGATTAGTGTCTGAAATAATGCCATTCCTGGGTTCACATAAATTTGAACTAGGTATAATCTGGATTCAATTTTTGTGTTTTGGGATATTTTTCTTCTTTTAAGGCTCTTTATTGAACAAAATTTATATTCTGTGCAATCTTTCCTGTATTGCCTCGAATACCAGTTTATCCTATTTATGATCTTGGGAATTGTGTCGTTCGGCTTTATAATATCCAGGTTAGTTTCCAGGATATCTTCATAACAGGCACAGTATTGTTCGGGAATTGACGCAATATCGCAATCCCTGTCCTCACTGATTACTTGGTCAATTAACGACAATCCATGTAATAGAGTGCGATTAGGTTTTCCTGCAATGAAATCATGTTCATTAAGTAACCAAGGTGTATACCAACACAGAATAACACAGTTATTTCAGCTTGGTGATTTTTCCAGGGTCAAATTTACCATTTAGAAGATTGACCATTGTAGCATGAATATCAAACGCTGTCGTCAATCTCTCCTGGTTCATTCTAAGATTATCGATATATTGGTTATCAAAATGATCTGGCACATGAATGAACATAAACGGCAACCGATCCTCTACTTCACCGATTCTCGTCTTCATTATCGGTCCAAACCTTAATCCGTGATCGGAAAAGAAAAAGATGATTGTGTCTCCCATGAGATTTTCCTTGAATATCTTGGTGAAAAATTTTTGATACGGAACGTCCATATAATGGCCGCCATTGAGCCAGTCGTGTGTCATAAGACTTATTGAGATATAAGCGAAGTATTTCTGATGTCTTTTATTCATTGCTTTTATGAAATCGTAGGTCCAGTCGAGTGAATGCTATTCAATGTAATGATGAATAAAAATCTTAAACTCAAAAATAAATACCTCGGTCTCAGTCCTATCCCTTATACAGAATTGATTGTATTTCAGTTTTTGTGACTCCATATGAAAAGGACGCGTCTCATAATCTGTTGGTCTGTATTTAAAGCCCTGGCCTTTGAACTGGAATAGACCCGCTTCGCCCATTTCCTCGACAAATGCTGTGACGAAGCCTTTTGCCGAAAAGTGTTTCCAAATCAGAGGCCAGAAATCGAATTTCACTTTCATTAGCTCCTCATAAGAGCTCCTCTCCCAGGAATGTTGTCCCGATAGGAAGGGTATCATATTAGGGAAGGTGTTTAGTCCTACTTTATTATACCCTTTAAGCTCAAAGAAGTTCTTTTGATCAAGGAAACTCTTTGTTCGGATGAAATGTCTTCGGAAATTGATGTATGACATCGAGTCAATGGCCAAGAGTAGAATACTGGGACCAACAGAATCGGTTTTCTTCTCTCTTATCGGTAGTAAAGGTATGATCTGGTCGTGAATGATGTCTTTGTTCTTGATATTGTAATTTTTGCTTGCTCTGTTTTTGTAGCAAACGATGTGCACGAAATCATATTCCCGAAAGTTGATGGTTGAGTTTTCTATCGGACCTTTGAATTCGCCTGAATTATGATAATAAATGTTTAATTTTAAATTCAATTTCAAAATAGGTATGTGCAAGGTCATTGATTGAGCTAAAATGAGCATTCTGGTTTTGTTGACCTTGCACATTTCAGATTATTAAACTTTTTAACCATAATTGAAATGGAAGTCATCTTTTCCACGACTTAATTGTCTGTAATAACAAAACGGAATATAATCGAGTTTTATCGAATCCAATTTGATCCAGGTCTCGTCGAATCTTTTAATGTGAATAGTATCTGGCTTACATTTCCAAATAAGCTGGGTCTTATTCTCAAATAATTTGATAGTTTCGTTGTCGAAAAGGGGCAGAGTTTTTATTTTACACCCTTTTGTGTAAATTCTGTACTCATTATTCGGGTTTTGCACTTTCTTTTTACCAAGGTATGAATCGAATTTTCGTGAGTAATTTGAGTTTTGATTCCATTTTCTAGGTAAAACAATAAGTGACAATTTTTATCAAGCTTATTCTAATCAAAATAAGAAATTCAGTAATTTTAAAGCAATTGATCTTAAAATAAGTCTTCTTCTTGACCTCGGATCAATGAAATAAGAAGGTATTTGGAGGTGTAAGGTCATATTTTACTCACTTAAATGAATAGGTCGGACCTTGCTTATATTCTGTGTTGTACATTATAATAATTACACAAATAATCAAGGGTAAAATAACAAGACGGCGTTTCGATACAAAACGCAATACAGATATTGAATTGCAAAAATTCATCTTTATATTTACCTTGTATAAATTAGTGAAAAAGTGATCTAGTAATAATTGTTAGAACAAATTGAAGGAATAAAATAAACTCATATTCAATGTGATTATAGAAACTCTTCTGTTTGTGATATAAGCCGCCGGTTGTAAAACATTGAGTATAAACAATAAAAGCTAGGTCATTTAATTTCTATTATTGTAATAAAACTAAATTTGTTGTGAATTTTATCAGAGATTAAACAAATACATAGAGTTATAAATGAATTGCTTGTAATAACTTATTAGTAACTTATTATTAATAACTTATTGTAATAACTTAATAAGTGATGCCCATGCACATTCGGTCAGGGGTGGGGGAGAGGGTTTCCCACAGCTCAGCGGGGATCAGAAGATTTTAATTTTCAAAACCTCGACAGACCTAATGCTTGTCCATAAACGTGATGTTAACGAAATTTTTCAGCTCGATGGGAAGTAATGGTACGGACAGAGCCAAAATACTGATCTAAAATTATAGGGGACGGGTATTTTAGATAAACCCTCCCTTTTGGTATCCCTGTCATTTTGAAAAATGTTAATCTCTAAGTTGAAATTACTTTTCAAACATATTAATTTTGATGGATGTTTCAAATAAATCAACAAGTAGAATATTTTTGATTCATATCACGTTCTATGAAATTTAATATACCAACTTTCATATCGATATATTACCTTGATCAGTTGAAATAATATTATATGAAATTTTAATAGATTTTAATGCGATTGTTATCATGATCAAGCAAAATTCAGATGAGTTGTTCGTTATATTTAAAAGCGATTCAAATATTAATTTGACCAAGCGAATATGGATTTCATTCATTATATTCATCTTGGTTATAAATTTAATTTACCGGTTCATTAAATTTAATAATTCTTCGAATAATAATAAATTTTTAATCAGTCCTTTAAGTGAAATAAATCCCGAAGAAATTTACCTTGTTCATCACACTATGGCTTTAAAAAATTCGAGCAAGAATATATCAGCGAAATATGAGCATGTAAGTTCTCAAAGTGTGAGTAAAAATTCAATTTATAGATTGGTAATAATAATTTTCAAATTCTGTTACCAAGCACAATGCTGAAATGAAAGAATTGATACCTATAAAATCAACTAGGCTCAAACTAAACAAGCAAAACAGATTGAGGCATGGTCATTCTTTAAAATGGCGTGGCTCAAATCGCTCTCATTGAAGCCTTCCAAAATCTGACCGTGGCATTTATTGGTTTTCAGTTTCTTTTTTCAACTTGTACAAATTTATTAAACAAAATGTAGAGTTCTATTTTTAAAAATAAAACTATTTTAACCAGGAACCCATGGAATTTCGTTATTTTGATGACCGTAGGTCAGAAATATACAAAGTAACAAATATTAGCTTGGTTGTCAGTAGTATAATTAGCAAGCGGTCAGAAAGTTCCTAGCGAGCTAAAATTCTAGAGGTGGTGCCAGCGCTAACCCCCGCCCTTGGGAATTAGTGCCAGATCACGAAAATACGAGCTTTTATGGCAATAGCTCCTTGGCCATCACTTTGATCTTGGTGATAATTTCAAATTAATGACGAATTCGACACTCAATTCGTGATTATTATTGTATTTTGAATAATAAATGCGAAACAAATTTTAAAATCTCAATCAATCAATTGAAAATATGCTAGATAATCTATGACATAACAAAACGAAATGTGTTTGCTCAAATATTTACACTAATAGAATTACACTGATTTTTTCATCAATCAAAGTGCTTGGTAAGTTAGATAAATCAAACCTGTATTGTCAGCAAAATGCGTTTCACTCATAAATTGAAAGGGAATTTATTTTTAATTCTGAACTTGGTCTATTTTATCACAAGTTTTATTGTTATTTGTGTCTTAATGAAAGATAAATTGAAATTAATGAGAGAACAGACCGGTATTCAGAAATATTCAAATGGATCCTGGAACAAACGCTTGGTATATAAGAGCAAACTCTTCGAGTTGACTGAAAAATCTGCGCAAATCAAAGGTTAAAAATTGTTGATTGATCAATTTAAATTTAATTCTAATTGATTTAAGACCTAGCTCTTTTGGAATCCATTACACATTTGCGAAGGGCTTACGGAGCAGCTCAAGAAATATTCAATTATGTTAGCGTTACGTTCAATAAGACGGATCAATTTGATAAAGCGTTGAAGAACAGGATTCTCTCGGAAATAAGTGATCGAAAAAAGTCAGTAAATAATTTAACCCAGGGAGAGATCAACAGATTTGACCAAACCCTTACCTTGATCATAAAAATTTTGACCCTCTTCCACTCAAGAAATGTACAAGCCCCCCCTCCAGAATGTTATACCCTATTGACATTTCGGTCCGATGTATACCCCCTTGAGGAGGGGTACCTTGGCCATCACAGACCTTCCATTTGATTTAAAATGCTTAACATGGGAGCTTAAAATCTAATTTTTAAATTTCACCTAGCGTGGTTGAGTTGGAAATTGACAAAGTTGGCCAAACGACTGGACTGGAAAGATTCAAGATCAAAAGACTCGACCTATTGTCCAATCAAATTGCTTCCCGAATATGGGAACTTCAAAACCCTCCTAAACAATCTTGCAATAAAATCAAGGGTTATGTTTGCCGGCTCATCATTGACGCTGGCTTTGGGGCCGGTATTCATGAGATCCTCTGGTGCTTAGTGTCGGCCTTCTATACAAACCGAACGGTTGTATTGATTGCCGATTGGGACAAATATTTCGGGAAAACTGAAAAATGGGAAAATATTTTCCTCCCTTTAAGTACTTGTGATTATAAATCGCTCCGAAAGGAAGGGCTTAACGACCACAGGCGGCTCAACACAGCCCTTATCCGAAAACTGCTGAACCAATTGCCTAAAGAATACGGTCCAGAATTGGTGGCGTTAGTGGACAGTCCCAACTCCTGGTTTCACTCACAGTTCATGGCATACATTTTGCGGCCACAGCCGAGACTCAAACGATATATCGACGAATTCAAAGTCACCAATGATTTCAAACACCCGATCGTTGGAATACAAGTCCGAAGAACAGACAAAATTACGTACAAAGAAGGCCTTTATTACCCGGTTTCCGATTACATGACTCCCGTCAAAGACTTCTTTGACAAAATTGACTTGACCCAAATGACAGAGAGACGCGTCTATGTGGCTTCAGACGACCCCTCTGTCCTCCCTGAGCTAAGTAGAAGTTATCCTGGGTACACTTTCATTGGCAGCACTGATAACGCAAAACTGGCTTTCAGTGAATCGACTCGATATTCAAATTCTTCGCTGTGGGGGGTATTGACTGATATTTACCTCTTATCCGAAACCGATTTTATCGTCTGTACCTTCAGTTCAGCGGTAAGTCAAAAATCAAAGATGTGCAAGGCCAAATAACCCGAATAATTGACGCCTTAACTAATAATATTACCTAGTTTGTGCTTGCTTACTTAATTTTCTATAATTGATTCTTGTTATCAATTGAAAGATATGTCGTATTTCGTACCAATTGATGCGATACAAGGGAAAGGACTCTTCATTTCAATACCGATCTTTGGACACTCCCTACATATACCACCACTCACTCACACCGGTGCGGACAGCATTTTATAACCACCAGGCTAAATCTAGCGATCAATGGACGCTTAAAATCGGGGATCATCTGCACGAAAGAATTGGAAATCGAGAGCGGACTGAATGGTGGGTTCAGGCAATTAATGGGAGGGGTTGGGACTCATACTTCTTTGCCTCCAATTCCTCGAACCAAACATTCTATAAATTATATCCGAATTATAAGGTTTACGATGACATCGAATTTGTTTAATGAAGTGATTGAAAATATATTTATTATAATAAAAATAACAAGGTTAATTACATTTGCATCAATATTCTTGGCATATTTAAAAATAAGATCTTTCACATTTTAATGACAATTTAAAAACTAATTTTTACCCTGGAATGATTAGTTTGAATTAAATCAATGTTTCTATTGTGTTGAACAGGTCATTTTCTCTGGGGGAGGGGGTGTTTTTTCCCAGACTCTTCAAAAAGACATGAGGGGGACTAAGGTAAAAATTGATTTTTAGATAAGCTCATATTTGATGTAAATCAGACTTACCCAAGTTTTTCAGCTCAAAGGGGTATTAGGGGGGTGTCCTAAGCTTTTTGAATTTTTTTAGGGGGTGTAGGGGAGGGTGTGTTTGCACCTTAAAACCCAAATTTTCACCTCCGGCGGCCATATTGTCGGCTTCGCCGACAAAATTTCAGGGGGGTTATTTCCAAAATTTTCGGCTTCAGGGGGGTATTCCAGGCTATACCCCCCTTGGGTAAGCCTGATGTAAATATTGAAACACTTCTGTTTGTGATATAAGCCGCCGGTTGTAAAACATTGAATATAAACAATAAAAGCTAGGTCATTTAATTTCTATTATTGTAATAAAACTAAATTTGTTGTGAGTTATAAATGAATTGTTTGTAATAAGTAGTGATGACTAACCCCCTTCGGTTAGGGGGAGGGGGCCGACAAAAACATTTCTCAGAGGAAGATCAGGAGGGGCTATCTTCAAAAACTCGGTAGACCCTGTGCTTGTCGATACATCTAATTTAAACAAAGATCTCAGCTCGAGGGGAGGGGTAGGAACAAAGCAAATAAGGCCACTTTTCTGGGACCAAATCGAGGGAGGGGTTCCCGTCCAACAAAAATCTAGGAAGGGTATTGGTCTATACCCCTCCCTTTGAGCATCACATAAGTTATATCAGCAATAAATTAAGGGTAATTTAAAATAAATTTGTCATGAATTTGAAATTCAGTAATGATATTTGATCTAGTCATTTTCAATAACACAAACGAATGAATTTTTTGTGATATACAAACTGGACTAGATTAAATTCTCTTTCTAAAGTGTCCCACCGATAGACTTATAAAATGAACAAGAGACCATTCTATTTATTAACCGGGAGGCGTTTGTTCTCCTTGGCCAATTTGTTTGTCATATCCATGGTTATTTATCTATGTTTGATTTTAATCAATAGAAGCAAGAGTGACCAAGATGGCTCTTCCAAAATTAGGTTAGTATTAATTAGTTTTTAATATTTTATTCTCTTGGTCAATTAAAATTATTTTATTCTAATTAGTGACCAGGTCATTCCACATTCAATAAGAGGAATTAACCTTGGGAAAAATAATTCGAATTTCAATAATCTACTGAAAACAGAAAAAGAGCCAAATATTGAAATTAATTTTGAAAAAGATTATAGAATTCACACAAATGGGTGTAAAATAAAAAGTTTACCCCTTTTTGATAACGAGACTATCGTGTTGTTCGAGAATAATACCGAGGCCATTTGGCAATGTAGCCGGGATATTGTTCACATCAAGAGATTTGACGAGACCTGGATCAGTCTGAGTTGGACTGAAGTCGATTACACTCCTCTCTGTTATTATAGAAAATTGGAGCGAGGTTATGATGACTTCCATTTTAATTATGGTAAACACATTAAACTCTCTTTTTTTATCATGTAGATTTAATATGTTGATTTAGGTTTTCATTATTTCATGTTTATCTAGCTTATTTCAAAGGTCCGATAGAGAATAGGACAGTCAACTTTCCTGGTTATCATTTCGTGAACATTGTGTGCTATAAAAACAACGAAACTAACCCTGCTTCAAATTTCAGCCCTAAAGATAGGAATCTGATTCATAATCAGATCATTCCTCTGATCCCTGTCCTCGAGAAGAAAACCAATTCCAGTGCTCCAAATATTTTACTCCTGGCAATTGACTCGACCTCTTATATCAATTTTCAGCGACATTTCATCCGAACAAAAAAATTTATCGATAAAAATGACTTTTTTGAACTCAGGGGCTATAATAAGGTGGGAAAGAATACCTTTCCTAATATGATCCCGTTCTTCACTGGTAAACATTCTTGGGAATTGGCCAGTGATCAGGAAATCATGAGAATCCAATTCGACAATTGGCCCATCATTTGGAAAGACTTTTCGGCCAAAGGGTTTGTCACCGCATTTGTCGAAGAAATGGGTTGGTTTGGACTCTTCCAGTTTGGGGGCAATGAAAAGGCATTCACTCATGGATTCAAGAATAAGCCCACAGATTATGAGACACGTCCTTTTCATATCCTGTCGGAAAACTTGAAAAATAATCATTTCTGCATAAGGGATAGAACTGAGACCCAGGTAACTTCTAAAACACACACATAATTAGATTTAGATATAACACCAAACATGTCAGATGCCTAGAAGACTCGAATAAACCTAGAAAAATTATTCCACCTTTCATAATGTCCTAGGTTTTTCAAATATTTGTGATACTTGAGTATCACCCAGCAAGTTATCTTCTGTTCTTTTTAATTCATTAAATTTAATCCCTTTTCTCGATAGCATTCCCTCGAATGGACCCACGATTTCATTAAAGCAATGGATAAACGAAAACAGAAATATTTCGCTTATATATCGGTCAGTCATATGACTCACAATTGGCTCAATGCTGGCCATTATATGGATGTGCCCTATCACAATTTCTTCAAGAAAATATTCGACGAGAATCTAGTGAAAAATACAGTGATCTTGTTCTTTTCTGATCACGGATTAAGGACCGGACCGATTCGTATGACACAATCCGGTGAAGTTGAAAATCGGTTGCCGTTTATGTTCATTCATTTCTCGGATAACTTTAAACAGGAATATGTGGATAACCTGAAAACGAACCAGTACAGATTGACCACAGCTTTTGATATTCATGCCACCTTGGTCAATTTGATCCATGGTGAATATTTTTCTCTTTTTCGAGTTTATTCATTGAATTTTTCATAACAGGAGAAGACAAAACTCTACCTCACGGAAAGTCACTAATTAGCGAGGTAATCAGTGGCAATAGAGACTGTCAAAATGCTTCTATTCCTGATCAATTTTGTTCCTGTTTTGAAGACATACCCGAGCACAATTTCACTGTTATAAAACCGAAGGACACGGTTCCAAAAATTGTCAAAAGTATAAATGATTTTGGGGCCGACTATAGGAAAAAATGCAAAGAATTTGAATTTTCATCTATAAAGAGAATTTATAGGAGAGTTTTGACCAAGAGCATCACTAATATTGATCCTGGCGTTGAATCTCATGTTTATTTAGTTCAGATTTATGTCAACCCAGGAATGGCTTTATTCGAGACAATCATAAAAGGCTACGACAGTAACAAACGGTTTGAAGTTATCAGTGAAATGAATAGAATAAATAGATATGGTAACCAAGCTCATTGTATTGAGCATAAAGTCTATAGAAATTTCTGTTATTGCCGAGACTTGTTGAAAAACTAGGTCAATTAATTTTTATTCTTCTAATAAAACTAAATTTGATGTGAGTTTTATCAAAGATTTTTAATAATAAACAAATACATAGAGTTATAAATGAATTGTTTGTAAGCATTGATGGCCAACCATCTCGACTCGGGGGGGGGGGGGCGATAGGTCAGGACTAGTACTTGGAGGCCTCTTCACAGTCTTGGTGATTGCCCAAAGGCGTAAGGTTGAAAAATACGGCTGGAGTGGGAGATGGGAAACTAATAAAATTGCCCTTAAACAAATATAATGAATTCCTTTTAAAATTTAGGGAGAGTTTTGGCTATACTTCCCTTTTGGACATAACCAGTATTTCTACAGTCTTGTTGTGCCTTGCCAAATGTTTCAAATTTTTTAAATTAATCGTTTGATATGACAATATTGGAACAGGGTTATGTTTCATTCGTGATTTAACAGGATAATTTATCATTCTGTTGGGAAAACATTCCGCTTTTCACATCAATTAGTCATTTATTTGTGCCAGATCAAATTTCAAGCAAATTTCGGTGATCAATATGATTGTATTTAACTAGATCAAACTGTTCTTGTTCATTATTTGAATAAACAAAATTCAGATAAACATGAATAATAAGACTTTGATATTATTCTCAGCATTGTTCTTGGTGAATTTCATAATTCTCTATTTGAATAATTGTGAAATAATCAAGAAAGATATTCCGACGCCGACAGCTCCAAGGTCATATGCAAATAGATATAAGAACAGAAAGTACATCAATACAAAAGAAGAGGTTCAACTTACCAAGATCGAACCGATTATAAACAGTGAAAATTGCAGCCAAAATCAGCCAGTCTCTTTATTCATTCCTTCAAAGGGCTCCATTGGTAGCGATTCTTCGGAAAGAAGGAACATATTGCGACAGACCTGGGTATATGAGGCCAAGTATAAGCACCGGTTGAATGTCTATTTCCTCCTCGGTTTGAGTCTCAACCAAACCATCAATCAATTGGTCCAAAAAGAGGCCGAAGAAGAGAAGGATATTATTCAGTTTCAGTTTATTGACCACTACCGTAATTTGACCCTGAAATCAGTGGCCATGCTCAGATGGATTCATTCGCGATGCAATAACACCAAGTTTATATTCAAAGTGGACGACGACGTTATGGTAAACATTAACAGACTTATGGAGACTCTGAAGACATTCAAAAGTGGTATCACTGGTTATCGACACTACGATCGGCGCAATCTTAAAAAAGATACCCCTGGTTATTTTCCGCCAAAATATTACCCGGTCACTAGTAAGAATTTACCGCCTTATGTATATGGCGGCGCTTATATTATATCCGGCGATGTGATAGAGGTGCTGTTCAATGCGTTGAATAACTACCAAGGTTATTACTTGGAGAATGAAGATTTTTTTCTAACAGGAATTATAGGCCAATTTGCCAAGGTCAACATTTTCAATACTAAAGAATTTTATTTTCCATACAAATGTGTTCATAAATATCTGGGAAGCATGTCCTCGCTCATTGCCCTGGTGGAATGTGAATCGAACAATCAGTTTATGACCTTCTGGTACAATTGGAAACGACCCGAATCTAAATCGTGTCACAATTATTTTGTTGTCTTTTTAATTTTATCCTGTTTATTTTGTATTTACTGTTCCTTTCTCGTAGGCATGAAAATTTTCAATTCACACCACCTTGTTAAATTCCCATATAAATATTATCAAATTTAGCTAGGTGGTTGACTCGTTGTCTTTATAATTTTGAAATTTCAATTAATAAATTTTTATTTAGATTATTTTTAAAATGACCAAACTTAATGGTATATTGAATCACCAAGCTCATAATACTTATTCAATTGACTAACATAACCTAGGTGATTATCATCTTGGAGATTTTATTTTTTGAATACAATTGAAATTTTTAATTTTAAACACATTTCATTTCAACATTTTGATTTATTTTTGACCCAGTTCGTCCAAAATCTCTCTATTTTTTCATCAGTATTACACTCGAGGTAAACTGCCAACTTTTTTAATTGGCATTCATTTGAGCAAGAGTAGTCTATGCCAAAAAAGGTGGAGTGGATGTACCTTGGCACTGAATTCTTCTCCGCTAAAATTCCAGTTATAAAGACGTCGTCGATATATATGACGTAATTGTCGTAAGTGTCAATCCCTTTAACAAGGTCCTTTACACAGTAACCAGAGTACAAATAGCCGAACCCAAAAAGGTATTCCGTATAGTAGTCTTTTGACCACAATATTTTTGGCATGTACCATTTACTCCATCCGTTTAAAATTGGCTCCATTAACTTTTTACCATGGCCGTGAATACCTAGATAATTTAATGGGAGTTAATTGAGATATTTCGAACAAAAAAACCTGGAATTTGATTTTACCATATTTGAATTGATCTAGGTTAACCAGGAATGAATCAATATTGACGATGACGTCGTCATCAGCGCTGAGGACGTGATTTGTTTTGCAATGGTTTTCGCTGAAACGCAAAATTCCTATCGATTTGAGGGTCAGGTTATGGTAGGAGTCTATGAATGGCAACTGAAGTAAATCCCCGTATTTTTTAGACTCGTCTTCAATCAGTTTTTGGTCCTTTTTATCGACAGCCAAACCGATGGCAAAGAAGACACTTATGTTCCGACTCTTGACGTCTGAAACCCAAGTCTTCCGTAATGTCTGCCGTCTTTTGAAAGAGTTGGGTCTGGTTTTGATGAATATCGAGAACCTCTTATCGGATAAACACTGTGTGGGCATTGTCTTCACTATCTTGGTCAATTCCAGCTCTTCCTCTGTGTTGACATACTTTCTAAGATCATTTGGAATTTGTTTATTCTAATGGAATAATAATAAAATTTAGTAATTGGATCAAAATTATCTAGTTAAAGCACTTTTTTAAACGTTGCTGGCTTCTTTAATTTGAATTTCTTGGATGATATTGTGTACGATACAGTCCTAGTTCCAATTGTGCTTTCTTGACTAAACTGAGATCAACAAGTTCAAAATTACCATGCAACAATTTGTTCATTACTTACATTCTTAGAGATAGTCTGATTATGTTCTTCGTAATCGAACCTTGTTGAAATCTTATCAATTGTTATCTAGATATTCAAATATAATAAATTGATCAAGGGAATTATAAGCTACCTTTTTCGTTGACGCTTTATCAGTATAAATTGAACTTGCTTCAAATTTCAAGGACTCATTCTGTTTTCCATCCACTCGTTTCGTGCTTAACTTCAAATCAACAAGTTAACAATTTAAATTCAAATAATCGAGTTTTGTTTATGAATTACCTGGTTAAGATAGGGTATAAGTTTCAATGCGGAAACGTTATATCCAGGATCAATTATCTTCTCATTCAAACCATTCCGAAGAGATAATGAAATTTTATAATCTTTTTCCAAAGGATTCGAATAATTATTGTAAAACAAAAATATCAAAAATAATTTGAGCAAGATCAAAACCAGAAACAAAAACCAATGGCGTCTGATTGACTGGATATACATAACCATCTTGATTCTGGGAATTAAATTAGAATTTGCTTGATCATTTAGGAGCAGCGATGTTAACTGATCGTGAAAAGTTAAAAAAAAGTATCAAGATTATTAATGAGTGTTTTAAATCAAATAGTTTTAAAATCTGTCAAACATTTCATTTAAAATCGCTATTAATTACATTTTCGTTCAGCAAATTGTCTCCAAATGATAAATTAATCACCTTGTTTACATTAAATTGCACGATCAATTAATACACTGATTTCATTCCTGTTCATTCATCACAAATACTGTGAATGAATTGCAAGTTCAATTAGTTATCAAGCAAGAAGTCTAATTGGAAATCGTTTCGGTTAGTGTGTGATTACTTCATTTGACCAAGCTGATAATTTAAAGTTTTTCTTCAGCGAGAAAAACTTCGAATTTTTACTTCTAGGTATAAATTTATAATATGGTGTCGTTTGTAAGAAAGGCCAATTTAAAATTTGGCAGATATTTAAATATTGTTATTATTTCGTTTATATTTGGAGTTTTATTCTCCAAGTTATATTTATTTAATCACCCAGCTCATCATAAATATAAACATGCAGGCTCAAAACGGAACATTAATTTAGATGAATTATTCTTCCAAAATATGACCTTTAATTTCAACGAAACCGGATATGGCGTTAATATTATCCCAAATATTGTTCATTACGTCCTCTTCACAGTCCATGAGATAGAGTTCGGTCACTTCATATCCATCCTCTCTGTGCTGAAGAATCAAAAACCAGAACTCATTTACATTCACTGCGATTGCAGTCAATTGAAAGGCGATTACTATCGAAGAGCTCTCAGAGTCGCCAACAAAACCAATACTCAGATAATTATCCGAACCGTTGAGAGATCGACAAAAATATTTGGCAAAAGTCTGAGCAAAAAATGGCTTAATTGGCACTTATCTGATATAACCAGGAATAAAGTCCTCCAAGAGTTCGGTGGTATTTATTTGGATAGAGATGTATATGTCGTCCGATCACTGGATGTGTACCGTAAATACGAATTGACACTGAGTTGGGAGGAAAGGGATAGCTTTGATACCCAGGTATTGATTGCTCACAAAAACGCCAGATTTCTGAAGCTATGGCTCGACTCTTACCACGACTACCGCCCAGACCTGTGGTATTACAACGCGGGACACCTGCCTACTAAGAAATTCCTGTATCCCAACCCGTCATTAGTACACAGAGTTAGAGATCGTTTTGGAGCCTACGGTCCCACTGTTTGTCCCCTGATTTATAAGACCTATTATGCGAATTGGACCAAGGTCTTCGATGCCGTCCACTTAGTTATTCGTGGTGACCAGATCGGAGTGTTAGGCTGGTGCTTCGGCGAAAATGTAGGGAACGTCACCACAAAGTTCGACGATCAGATCGCTTCGGGACTGACCAACACTTTCGGCGAAATGTCCAGAATTTTATACAAATTTGAAAAAGATTTGAATTGATTTTAATTTTAGATATTTTTAAATAAATTAATGACTTTTTTTAAGTTAACAAAAACTATATGTAATTACAGTGATGTGCAATAAGTGATGGCTTTTGACAGACACCCCCTCCCCTGAGTTCAGGCCCTTCACCATTACTTATTCAGTGTAATTAAAACTACTATAGTTTATAATTTATCGAAAAAATGTATCAATTTTTGAATTAATGCTTTTTTCGATAAACATTTTACTAGATAATTGTGTGAGAGCACGATCTAAATTTTATTTATAATTAATACCAGGCTCAATTTTCAACAACATTTCAACATTAGAATATATTTTAAATCAAATTTTGTCAAAAAAGTCACATAAATCTAATAAAATGATCCTTTTTTTGTTAATCATGTCATTAAGGGTAAAATAAATCAGTTGAACATGATAATTTGAAATATTTTTTGAAAATATGTCTTTATAATTTACAAGTTTCGAATTTCATGAATAAACAATTATTTCAGACATCGCCAAGCTCATCGACCTCAGGGGGGGTATTAGAGGGGTATCCTGAGATTTTTCCAAATTTTTTTTCAGGGGGGGTATTCCGGGCTATACCTCCCCTTGGCGATGTCTGAATTATTTGTTCTTGCAATTAGACAATCCACCACAATTTCAAATGGGCTTTGATTTTGATCTTGGTCAGTTTTGGTGTACGCGTTGGGCCCAAACCTATTGCAAGGCTTCGAAAACATATTGAGTGTTGAAATGGGTTTGAGTCCAAAGCAAAACCGCAATCAACAAAGAGTTCCTTGTTTAAATTTCTTTTATTCAAGATTTCTAAGCAAATTAATAAATAAAATGATTTAATTATTGACAAATTTAAACAAATTTGACCAAGATATTTGACTCAAATCTTGGTCAGAATTATGCTCTCATTTTCGAATTTGATTGTCTGACAGTTGTCTTCTTTAGACCACAACTTAACCCTTTCCTCCTCTTTGTCTTTATTTGTTTCGTCAAACCTCTGGTTGAGTTGTTTGCATAGTTTGCACAGATTTGTGATGTGATCCACTCTTTGGACGCAATAACTCTTTTTCCACTCAAAGTATGAATTGTAAAGACTTTTATCGGTTCCCACTTTCCATAGATATTGAGCCAAATCTCGCGGAGACGTAAAGTTGAGGACATCTATGTATGAGTTCGGGGGAAATATGGCTGAATAGTTGGCTCCGCCCAACACAACCTGAAATCAGCAAGGTTAAATAATAATCTGTGAATTGAACTTGCTCATTCTCACTGGTATAATGTCGTACTCCATGTAATGGAATGACTTTTCTGTCACATATTCCGTACAAATCTGAATACATTTTATTTAATACTGAATATTAGAATGTTCTAGCTCAAAATTATCACTTACCGAGTTTTCGAAAGACAGGTAAAATTTGTATTTGGCTGCGATGTTGTCTTTGCAAGATGAATCAGATTTTAGTGGACACCTGAATGTACCGCAACCGCCGTATATATCGATATCAATATATTGTCCCAAATTTTTTGCATACGTTTCCCGATTGGAGGGAGTCTTACAGTTAGTGACAAACCATGCGATAGATTTGCTCTTATTTTCGAATTTATACCTCGGTTTCCAACTTGGCTTACATTTCACTACATTTCCATAAGGGGTGAATATTTCCGATTCACTTCTATAGCTCATTATCCAGTCAACTTTCTTTAAACCAAGATTATTAAACTGAGTCCGTATGTGATGAGGCGACTCCATGGTAACCAATACCCACCTCTGGTGGTCGAACACCTCCTGAGGCACGTCCTCTGACCTGATGTCCATCCAATTGAATATTAGAGCGTCGAATGATTTCAGGTCTTTCCGGTTATCGGTATATTCACAATTTGAGTAAGGACATTCTCCAGTCCTGCTCACATACTTGATATAGTTGTGCTTGAACCACCCAGTCCAAAGTAAAATTTTGAATTTACGCTGTTTGTCATCATCACCAGGATGGCTTGAGCGTTGAAATTTGCCTGGCTTCTGAAGAACAGCATGCTCATTTGAAACTTCTGAGCGTTTGAATAGCTTTAAATAATTGTTTTGTATAGTCTTGTCGTTGTTCATCACCATGCTGATTTCTAATAATATTTTTATTAGAAACCAGGCCATAATCACAGAAAAAATAATTAACCAGGGGATTTTAGACATTTTTCTGACTCAAATTAACATTTGCAGGTTTAGAAAATGAATGATTCGGCAAATAATCTGTTTTTGTAATTTGATTATCATTTTTATTACCCTTTTATTGCAATTAATTTTGTTTTTATGACAAAAGCATTATATTTCAAATATTAGTATTCTTGCAAAAAAAAAATTGTTTTATGTTGCTCAAACTTACATTTTAAAAGAGTTTATTTCTTCAACTTTCTAGGCTTGAACAAGATAATTTGAATTTTAAAATGAATAAATAATTGAAAATTTACGTCTAACAAAATTAGTATGGGAGGGGGTGTCACTAATTTTGACCAACACTTACCTCTAAAAGACTTGCCTCTGAGCCAAATCTGTGACCGATTAGAGATATTTTAACTGATTGAACAAGATCATAAATCTATAAGTTTCAAAATGGTTATCTTTGATTTGTTTTATAACTGTTGAGAAATGTTATTATGACCATTGATCGCCAGGGGGTATAGCCAAACCCCTCTAATATTTTGATCGGCGGATATTACGTCCGTTCAACAGAATTCTGGCCGGAAAATCTTACCTTGGTCCTCGTATAAATAGGGCTAACCCCCAGGTCGGGCACCTTCTCGATCACTGATTATGACTGATGTTAATAAATAATAATTTCTTATCACAAGATTTTATAGTTTCACCAAAATTGCGAAAATTTAGAATAAATCACTCATTTAAAACTTGCTAGATAACTTATCCGATATAGGATATGATTTTTATTGCCTTTTATTCTATAAATACATTGTTTCAGTAGCACAGAAAAATTGAACTTGATAAATGTTGGCAATCCTTTGTCCCAATCCTTTATTGAATTTTATTTTTATAATGAAAAGCTCACTATTTTTCGTTATTCTCATGACTTTATTCTTGGTCTTCTTATTTATTATGTATTTTAACAACTGTGACATCAAAATAAGTGAATATCAAAAGAAGAGCAAGGTGAATTGGTCTGATTCGAAAGTTGATAGGTTTAAAAATAGAAAATTCATCGAAACAAAAGATGAAATGGAACTGACCAAGCTCAATGCCAAGATTGAAGGTGAAAATTGTACGGAGAGTATGCCGATCGCCATATTTATTCCATCCGTGGCTCAAATTGAGGGCCAGACCTATGAAAGGCGGAATATATTGCGAAAGACCTGGGCTTTTGAGGCCAAACATAAGCACAGACTGAATGTGTATTTCCTGATCGGTCTGAGTCTCAACCAAACCGTCAATCAATTGATTCAAAAAGAAGCCGAAGAAGAGAAAGATATTATTCAGTTCCAATTCGTTGATGACTATCGCAATTTGACCATGAAAACTTTAGCCTTGCTCAGATGGGCTAGGTCAAAGTGCTCGAATACCAAGTTTATAATGAAAGTGGACGACGACGTGATTCTAAACATAGACAGACTTTTGGAAAGTTTAAAGACATTTAATAGTGGGATAACTGGGCATAGAGTCCACCCCTTTCGCAACCATAATGAGGGTGAGCCTGGTTATATCCCTGATAAGTATTGCTCAACACCTGATAAGAAATACCCGCCATATGTTTATGGAGGAGCTTATGTAATATCAATGGATGTTATCGAGGACATCATAAAAGCAGCTGATAACTACACTGGTTATTACCTTGATAATGAGGACCTCTTTATGACCGGGATTATTGCTGGATTAGTTGGGGTCAAAGCATTTGATAACAAAGAGATTTATTTCTCATTCAATTGTGATTTAAATTACGTGAGAAATATGTCTTCACTCATAGCTCTGGTCGACTGTCTTTCAAACGATCAGTTCATTGACTTCTGGAACAATTGGAAACACCCATCGAATCAGTTGTGCCATAATTACTTGATTTTTTCCTGTTTTTATCTTGCTTAATCATAGTTATCAGTTTTATTCAATTGGCCAAGAACATTCTCATGCAATGTTCCTCTGGCTATAATAGAGTGTCTAATAAAATATAATCTTGTTAATTTTATCAAGATGAAACAAAAATCTCTAAACATTTTATACTATCTTGGTAAGAAAACTGAAAATATAGACGAAACTAATGCCCATCCAAATGCTTGATAGACCGCCAAGACTTGAAACCAGGTCTAAAAATGTCATAATAGGTCTGTGCACTAGAATATGGTCGGGTGGGGTGTCGTGGATGAGTTTAATGCCAATGAACTGCCGGAACATCCATTTAAGTCGCGATACTTCGAAATCGTATTTAATTTCGTTGCAATTCTTGGGACACTTGTCCTCACATTTGGGCAGTAATTCCCTCTGATTTCGTTCAATACACTGAACAGAACTCTCGTTTATGAGGAAAGGACTGCATAGGGGATAATCCCAATAATCTTGGACAGTCTTCTCTCTATATAAGAGTTGATTATTTACACTATTAATACACTTCACTCCACAGTAATCGACGGTTTGTTTGGTAACACATTTAGCGTTGCCAACTCTTTTTTGTGAAAACCGGGAATTTCATGGGTCTCTTCCGGGACACAATAGAGCAAAATGGGATAAAACCGGGACATAATTTTCAAAACCTAGGCAGACTTATTGCTTGGTCATAGACTTAATGTTAAACTTTTTGATAAGTTAAAAATAACCATTTTAAGGCTTAATCCGGTTATTTTCGATCAACTTCGGTTTAAATCTCGATTTTGGGCCAAATTACCGAAATCTACTGATGAAATTTGCCGTTTTGAACATTTCACACCTTTGATTTGCCATAAATTTTATCCCGGGACACTACACTGTCTCGGCCAAGTATCGGCCGGGACTATGCCCCAAACAGTGAAATCAGGGACAATCCCGGCGGGGCCGGGACACTTGGCAACCCTAGGTTAAATTAATCATATTCCATTTGCTATAAGCCTCTCATCTCAATATTATTGTTAGTTTTTCTTCAAAATTTGACTTCGAAGCCCTCTAGCGTTAAAACTATTAGAGCTATGAATTTTTGCCCAAATGGTCTGATAATGCACTCAATCATTTCAAACAATAACAAACTTAGTGCCAGCGGGGAGGCCTCCCATAGACTTCTAGCCAGGTACTTTGGGCTCAACTTATGGAAGAATCCAACAAAAAATTACTCAGGGGTTGGGGTCAGGGGATTATTGCGCAACCCTGATACATCAACAGACCCTATAATTGTCTAAGGCTAACGAACTTTAACCCTCCAAAGGACACAACAAACAAAGCTCCCTTGCTCACCTTCTGACATAACTCATTCCAAACCAAACTTCAATGTATTATTGTGGAGATTCTTACAATATATTTGCAGTTTTTAGTCTATTAATTAAATATAATAGAAAATGCATTTAATATACGCTTTAAATGAGGCATCACTGAGAAGAGAAACCATGAAAACTCCCCCTCAGAGGCGAAAAATTCTCCCCCGGATACGGCAGCTAAAGCCCAAAAATGCGGTTTTCAGCTCCAATTTTTATGCGACATAACCTAAAAGCTTATACCACACTCTAATACTGCCCTCAGCTCGAGAGCATGGACAATGTTGATGGTCATGGTCATCTTTACTTTAAATTGTTATTGATTTGAAGTAAATCACCAAGGTCTAAAATTAGTAAAAGTGTCATTGTGTGTGACAATTGTATATCAGA
>JAQGBD010000605.1:0-26807 GCA_034698165.1 Punctoribates punctum | reverse complement strand
CTCTCTCTCTCCCTCTTCCTGCCTGTTCTTGGCGTTTAAATTGAAGTCCTCAAAAAATTCGTGAAACTCTCGAAAGACTATTGATTTTAAGGCAAATAATTTTGATTTTGTTATTATTTTCCTACAAATTCAATGATATATTTTTTGAACAAATATTTGTTATTTTCTCAAATTTTTCTCATTTCTTATTTTCTGGTAAAATGGATGAAAAATATCGTGTCTAGAAACTCAATTTATCATGCTCGTTTCTCGTTTCTCCAACAAAACGTATTGAATTCCACCTCTTTTTGAATTCAATTCAAGTCCATTATATACTGACTTTTGAGAGCATAAGTGAAGTGAAGGCTTCACTCACTTCAATAGAGTCAACGATTCAATGACTCAATTCCGGGAATTATTAGATTTTTTCCATAATTGACTCATTCTTCGATGGCTTAAATTTAGTATCCAGCATAATTCAATACTCAGAAACTCAATATTCTTGGATTAAAGACTGAACTACGTCAATTCAAATGTTTCATATTATTTTACCTGTTTATAGAACTCCATTAATTTCAAGTAGATAACCAAGGTAACTGTTTGAAACAGGTAAGATAACGACATATATTTTCAAAATAAACTTGGTTACCCCCATTTCATTGTGGTTATACCCTCTTTTGTATAACCATTTGAACAACAGTTCAATGATTTCTATAAATAAAGACTTAAATGAAAACAATTTTCAGAAAAAATGGAGAAAATGTGAATTTATTTGAAAAAATGATTGAATTGAAACCAATTATTGAAATTAAAAGAAAAATAATACAAAATATTCGACTCATAGCTTATGAGTCATTAAATATACGAAACAAATGTCGTGAAAATTGATTGCAATATATAAACCATTTGACCATTAATTTACATTTTCGACAATAAGACAATGAAATGAAGAAAAACGGGCGAAGAATGTCGACCACTAGTCATCACTCGCTCTGAACACAAACACAGAAATTAGAATTAAATCAATTTATGATTAAAAAGAGGACTGACTTATGTCGGGACCGCTTCGAAGTTCCTTTTTTGGATCGATTAGACATCTTTGACATTTTAGAGGGGGTGACCCCTTCATCGGCAGAGAGACCGCCTTCGCCACCGCCTAAAGTAAACCAATTAATCAATTAATTAGTAAATCTTCTAAAACAATGATATGAAATGGAAATACCGTCTTCTGGACCACTGTTTGCGTTATGAGATTCAGTTTCTGAGCTCTGGTCGTTCGAGTCTTTCTCGGTTTGAAGACCGGCCACCGCCTAAAAGGTGACAAACAATTGAGACAATCGTTAGATTGGGTTCTAATGGCTGTCATCGAGTCTGGAGGACAGACTCGTCAGCCAAAGGCCATCAAAACACATGGCTTTGAGGGACACAGACCTGCATCGAAGTAATGGAAGACTTGGAGAAGAGTCGATCCGCTTCTTTGAATTTTCGGTTCCTTTTATCTGATTTACTGTTTGTATTCCTATTCAAAGGAAAGACTGTAACAAAAACCCCGAAAGAGTCGTCAATAATGAGCTGACATGTGGTCAGACCTGTTGGCCGTCAAATACCGATCCCAACCTCTGATGATATTGCCGTAAAGGTGTGTGTCCTCCAAATACGAGCCCTCAAACGCGTAGATCTGTTTCTCCAGATTACATAACGTATCCTACAGTCAAAGACAAAGAAGTGTCACAAATGGGGTATCGTTGGAAAGGGGGTGAGTCTGTCCGTCGATTGGAAGTACTTACGGCGATGTCGGCGCGTCGTTTGACCAGATCTGCCAACTCTGCTCTCGTGTCTATCAGAGACGCCGTATTTGCTTTTGACGCCATTTGTCGCTCCGGACATGTGTTGACTGCGTTCACAAATTACGTTACAATTTGTGTTTGGCTTCAAACGCTTCAAAACAGATGTTTTGGATGTCTTTCAGTAAACGATTAGTTTATTTAATTACAGTTTTCTGTTGAAGTCTAACACAACTCAAGTCTTGTATTGACTTTTGATTTGATTACTATTTTTCTTTTGCTTATGATTTCAATATTTAAGTGATTTCTTCGCCAATTGTTTTGTTTGTGGATTAAATGCTGGGCTCTCAACCATCTGTCATATCACCAGAACTGTTCCAATGAATTCTTTTGTGTCTTCGAGAGAAGTGTTCTTAAAAACGGTTAGACTTTTGATGACATTTTAAGTGTTGAAAAACTTTTTTATTTGTTTTCTTAAAGACGTTTCGGATGTTATTTAAGAATAGTTTTAATGTGTTTTATGTTTGAGATTAAAGAAAAACAATTTCTCTTAAAATACTTTTTTGTTTTCAAGTTTTTTGTCTAATTTTTGCTCTAATTTTAGGGCATTTTGATCACCGAAGTAGACATCGGCCAAAAGTGCAATGAATGCCACTCTTGTATTGGTTTCGAAGCACACGTCTGGAGGTCTGTTATCACTTACCAGGATCATTTTGGATAACTTATATCTCACATTTCAATGAATCCTTTGATATATTATTTCGATTTAAACTCTTTTTGATTAGAAATTAGTTGAAAAACAGATAATATTTATTGAGTTTATATACAATTTTATTAATAAAACGCGGTTTAGTGGAATATTTGACCATGATACTCACTTTCTATGCCTTTAAATGGGCATTTATATCATGGAAATTATAAATAAGAACATGAATCATGGCCAAGTTGATTCATTGTTCTGATTCAGATGTTCCAAATAGAACTAATTTGAGCATGATCCAAACTTTTAATGAAACGCCAGATAAGTTTCAGTCAAGTTATCTGTCTTTTTGCCCAAATTTGGAATCCAAGGCCAGTCAGTCCCCGCTGGCTGTCCCCCAGCCGTAGTCATGACAATGGAATCAAGTCATTAATTATTGTGTGTTTACTATAATACGTGAGTGAGATCACCACTAAATGACCCTGAATTTCAATTAACAACACATTAACTTATTTAATAACTCTGTATTAGATTTCATAATATTTTGCATTTTTGAATGTCACGAATGTGTGCATACTTTCAATTACCCGGTCAATAATTTCGCCTAAAAAGTTATAAGGATGAGCAAGCTCACCCGTCACTTCTTATCAAAGCGACACTCCATCAAATTGCAGAGTTACTAGCTTGTTTTTATCCGGGTTTCACAACCACCAGAACACACTTATAGAGGATTAATAAGACATTTATCGACTCCCAGTTTTTCCAATTATCTAATCTTCTCCAAGTTTATATAGTAACAAGGTTATATTACTGTTATTCTCATATAGAATTTCATTAGAATAAAATTTATTACTCATAAATCACTGAATAATGAAATTCCTTAATTTGATTATTTAATTGCCAGAACATAATTGGCTAATATATTATTTTTAATGCTACTATTTTTAACCTTTCGCCAATATAAACAAGTTAATTGCTTTACCCTGATGTCAATATACTGAAAAATGATAGGAAAACCTCCCAAAGAGTGTTAAAAGCTTTTCTAGCTTGATCAATCTGTGCACTAATCGATTGAATTAAGTTTTTGGACATTAATTAAATTATCCGCCGTTTGATTAATAGAGAATCACTCAGTAATCAGATTATAGGCCATCCCTTTACAGCGATTTAGGGCTTCCCTCCCATTGATATTAGTTTACAAAAAAAGTGTTCACTCAATGTCCAGATTTGGTCCATATGTTAGTCTCTGTCTCTCTGTTTAGGCCTCAACTGAAGGAACTGTTTGTCAAACATTTCATTGATTTCTAATAAATATAACTGTTTTTGTTGATGTCAAGTGTCGCTGCTTTCAGTTTCTCAAACTTACATGATGACATGCTGACACTTCTCTTGAACTTCTCCTCGTTTATCACTGATTAATGGCTGTTTGGAATTTCCTATTTCACCGAGAACATTAATTAACATCTTGACAGAAAGGA
This sequence comes from Punctoribates punctum, assembly GCA_034698165.1. Taxonomy (NCBI): domain Eukaryota; kingdom Metazoa; phylum Arthropoda; class Arachnida; order Sarcoptiformes; family Punctoribatidae; genus Punctoribates; species Punctoribates punctum. The sequence continues at coordinate 22,866 of JAQGBD010000605.1, read as the reverse complement.
AATAGCAAAAACAAGATGAGTTAATTGTATTTACCAACGAAAAATAAATTGTCCTGACCACAATAGTAAAAGTCTTCTAATGATTGCATCTGTTTACCTTGGTTAAATTAGTGAACAGGGATATAATCTCATCTTCAAAATCATATGATGTGAAAAAATTTGGAGAAATAGTGTCACAAAAAACTTTGGATATTTTGATGAATTTTAGGTAAAACAAAGTTTGTTGGGGATGGAAAATGCGCATGATCATCCCATTTCACAGCTTCTAATCTAATAACTGTATGTCTGAGCTCTTCCTTCAGAGAAATCCATATGTCTATTGACTGAATGCATGCTTTCAGTTATCAGTAAATCTTTTGAATTTTATCAATAGTTTAGTTGTGATAACTATTTATCAGATTATCTGCGGATCGGGAGAACAGAATCCGATTAAATAACTTTAAATACGATTTCTGTTTCACTTTCTTCGCATTCATTGATAACTGAATGAGAACTTAATGTCTGTGGAATCCAATCGAAAGATTCGGTTTCTGTCGAAAAAGTAAGTCTTTCCTCAAATTCAAAGTATTGTTTGATTTTTCTTCGCCTCAAATGTTTTTTCAGTTGTTTTTATTGTTTTCACAGAAAATAGTCCAATATTTTTGAAGGTTCTGTTTATTGTCGTTTCCAATGAATTTCGCATAAATTAGTTCTCTTCCTATTTATAGATTCTGTAATTGAGTTTTTAACTGTAAATTAGTACTAGATCATCTTTATTTTCAGCCAAACGTGTCGATCATTCTCATAGATATCTCTGTTATTTGCGTGGATTTTAAATAAATTCCAGTAGGAGTTGTTTTCTTGCTAGATTAATCTTTCAATCCTTTTAATTAATTTTGTTGATGAGCCTTCAGAACAGTGAACTCTTTACGCGAAAAATACCTTGCTTAATACCTCTTTAACCTTTAGATTTTATCAAAACATGATTAATGTGTTTTCAAAAAGAGATTTTCCGAAAATTTTCATATTAATTAGCAACAAGATGAGCTTGGGAATTAGCAGTGTAGACTTTCATCATAATGAAGATGAACAAGCAAGTTTCATAAATAAATTTAAAATTTATCTGCTTTTAAATGTGTTGTTCAGACTTGAATTGTTTGAATGAATTATGTTATTACAGTTGGTATTGTGATTAAATTTTCCTGGTTTATGGCTATTTTCGGTTTATTAAGGGCTTTAATATCCAAAATAATCCAAAAAATATGAATTTGAGAACAGTCTTCATATAATTTAATTGAATTTTGATTAATTTTATTCGACTTTCCGCTCATAAATGTCTTTTCATAAGTTTTGTTAATAAATTGTTGAAAGTTTTCATCCATTCATTCGCCTATTTTTGGATACTTTTCAAGCCTTTGACAAAAGGATTTCAATTTATTTTTGTGCACAGAATTAGATTTTTCACAATTTTTTGTGCATTTAATTTAATTATAATATTCATAACTCATTTGAGAGGAATCTCTAGTAATTTGTAAATTATTCGGTCATTAGTTTTAATCCTTAGTTTTAATGTCAGCCCTATTCTGATCCGTCAAATATTTGCCAATGTTTTGAATGCAAATCCTTTTCAATAGTCTTTTAAAATGAAATCCCATTTAAGTGGAGAATATATAATATATTCCGATTCTTAAGTAGTTTTCGCAGACAATAGTTAATGATTTTGCAACAGAAGAGTCGGGGAACAGAAGAAATGTATTTTTCATTTCTATTTCTAGTTTACGAGTATTGCAAACATCGAGCAAATAGTGTATTCATTACGGGAACGGCAGATAAGCCCTAAGAATAATAAAGATTTTTGCTTCGAATAAATAAAGATTTTACCATAAAATAGAAATAATTGATTATGTCTTCTGTCAAATGCTGTTTGACTTAAACTAAGGCTCAGAATAAATCTGATATCCCTTTTGAGATAGAGATGAATATTCTTCTCATACTTCTTGTGCTGTGTTCTCTCCCTCCCCCATTGCTGGCGGTGCACTAAATGCACTTGCTTCTTCTTCATCTTCCCATTAGTTATCCCTTAATGTATCGGAATTTTCGTCTAATAAGGAGTTTGAACTCTATTTCATTGAAATTAAACTTATTTTTAGTGACAAAACATTTTTAAAAAACGACTACTAATTGATTAAAAGCAAAAATCGATTTTTCCATAAATATCTCAACTTTTTGTTCAAAGAAAAAGTGTTTTTCAATGCAATTATATTCTGTTTTTTAGTATTTTTTGTTATTGAAATTAAATTTAGAAAATCCAATTCAGTTCATTGAAGTCTTGGTAGTTTTGGTTTTGAAAGTTATTTAGTTTGAGTCTATGTTCGGTTCGTTGGGTTTATTTTTGGATAAAATAATTTACATTAAAATTAAGTGATTTTACTTTCAATTGAAAAATGTCTGAAATTAAGCAAAATATATAATTTCCGAAAACATTTTCATTGAAAGTTAGTCTGAAATAAATGGCCCGCCATTTGCATAATGACCACAACAGTTACATTCGTGGTGATGCGCAAGTGTGTCCTCCCTTGGGTGTGCTGGGTGAATTCCATATAAGTTATTGAAAAACTGAAATATGGAGAATTTAATTGACATAATGTTTGGTAAAATGTCATCGTTTGAAATCGTTATTCTGTTCTCTTACACAATATTTAGATTATGTCAGCAAATGTCAGGGACGTGAGCCATGTCATCTAATATCCTAAGATTGAGTTTTTCAAAAAAAATGTATATTTGAACAAATGTGCTTAACACAAATATTAAACCCTTCTGTTGTGCGGAGCCTCCCGTTGTCCGCCTCTGGCATTGCATTTAATTTTAGTCTTTGTTTGCAAACATTTTGTCATTTAGTGGTAAAGTTGGGATCGGAAGCCATCCATCAATCAGTTGTAACGAAATATATAACTTAATTAACAACCGTTTGATTAGATTTTTCTTTTAATTAACACCGAATTTGTTGATTAAAAAAACAAAAAGAAATATATTTGAAGCGACGTCTCATCAGTCGGTGTTATGTAACAAATGGTTTCATTGTTTCTATTCTTAATTAACACATAATTTATAGCTCTGTCGGGAATATAGTCATACATTTCAAGACATATCTCTTACTTAAAAATGTATTTTCATTCCAACCTTAAACTTGACTCAAAAATAGCTAATATTTTTGCGGGAATTTATTTCTGGAGTTTTTATTATGAGTTTTATGATCGGAGAGAGTTTTTCTCGAGAGTTATTTTCTCGGATCAATTGTAAGGATCAATATTCTGAGAGTCAGTCCATCCGTTTCGCTACAGATATTAGTTTTCATTGAGTTTTTGATTTTGTTGTCTTTGAAAGTCTATTCGAAAACCAAACCCAGAATCGATTGAAAATCTCTTCTAAATCATGTCTGAATAGAAATTTAATCCTTCAGATCATGTATTCGATGGCTTTTTTGCTCTCAATTTTGATCTTCAATTTCGATTTTGAGCCCAACTATTGACCAGAAAATAGTCCCCAAGAAATGGGTTTTCATATCTCGTACTCTATTTTCGATTTCAAATCAAAAGTAATGATAAGAAAAACTTATTTCTGATTAAAAGACATCAAATTTTTATCACTATTTCTCTGGTGTTTAGCGAAAGTCAAACCGTTTTAACGTAACTTTGATTACGTTTTCTCTCATTTTATTATTATTAATATTATTTGATTTTTGTGTCAAATATCCCATTCATTGTCTGATTGAAGAAATTTACTTATTTTCCCTCATTTTCTTTGATTAAATGCTTTCTTAACTATTATACTTGTGTGGGATTATTAGGTCCAGGATTAATTACATTAGAATAATTGCTATTAACCAAACGTTTAATCAATGAAAATGAGGCAAAAGAATAAAAACTCTTCAATTTGATAATATTCTTGACACAAAAGTTGTAGGATTATTCGATTCACGATTAATTACAACTTTTGTGCCAAGAATATGAGCAGATATTAATATTCTGGTCAAATGAGAATTGCAGTCAAACAGAATTATTTCATCATGATTAAAATTATCTATATGTCTATCTCTGAATTACCAATGTGATTTTTGATAGTAAAATTGAGTAAACCTTAAATTATTCAGAGTTCTTTTTTATGTGAGCCAGTAAAGTTTTATTTTCATCATGAGATATGGTTTCACTGAATTATGAATAATTTTATCTATTCATCCAAAGTGGAAAAGTTTGATATCTTAGACAAAAGATGATTCATTCATACATTCATATCCAGGAAGGCATTGAATTTGATCAAGTTCATTCTGTCTGTGAAATTTAATAAATAGAGAAATTCTATTCATTTTATATTAATTTAATCATTTGATAACCTTTTGATGTTTACCTCCAAAACAGTTTTAATTAAAATTCAAATACTTTTCTGATTAGAGAATTGAATTCCAAAGAATCCAAGTATTGTATGAATTAATGATTTCGTTAATCAGATTAATTAAAAGCTCATAACTGGCATTTGGAAACATCTAGCATATTTTGTTGATAAGCTAATATCCATTCATTTATTCCACGAAATTCTATTCGCCAGAGATTTCTATTAATTAACAATAAAAAGGGTTTGTTTTGACTGAAAATGCTTTTCACTAAATTACATATAATTAGTTAAAAATCAAAAAATGGTAAATATTTTCGTCAACAGCCATGAAACGAGTGATTCACAAATGTTTTATAATTTGTGTTCATATTTATTATTAGTCTATAATTAAACCAAATATTGAAGACCTTTGCCTGTAATCAGTGTTTAAGTGAACGTAATATTGAATTAAAACATTAGTCTTGTAATGAAAGTGAGTTTATTTGGAAAACTTTTGAGTCAACTAATTGTTTGTATTTGTCCTCACTTATGATCAGACCAGTGATTCGATTCGGTTGCCAAACAGAGTCGAGTGCTTTTATGGCTTACCTCTGAGTGGAGGCTCAGGCTATTAATGAGGCGAACAAAAAATACTTATTAATGCATTCAATATATTTTAGTCGATATTTGTTTGGATTTACATAAATCAAGAAATGATTTACAAACGCAATCATACGATACGGTTGAGTGAAAATTCTCAATGAGTTGATTATCTTATTTATGCCGTATTTTTATTGCCAATTATTCTGAGTCTTTGGCAATCATATAGCGGTTATCGTTTGAAAAATAAGTTCAAACCAAAGCCTTTTTGATTCGCAATTTGTGTGTGTTTTCGATATGAAAGTCAGCGATATTTTCGTATAACAAGTCTTTTGATACAACCATTGACTAAATGTGTGCATCGTATCAACAAATCTCTTCAATCTTGGCTTTTATTTGACATTATTTTGATTTTTTTTCTGCCAAACGTTTTTCTGAAAAACACTAATTGTGTTCTCAAAAGAGGCCTACTTTTCAATACTTAAGTTCCTTTTGATATCGATTGAGCGGAAAAAGTATTTTCTGAATTATATTTATTCTGTTCTTATTCTGTGCCACTATTTATTTTGGTGGATGAAAATAACAGAAATGTTTTTGGACGCAAATCGTATGATTCGTTTTCTGACAAAAAAGTAAGTATTCGCCGAAAATTTACGACAAAAACTGTTTGACTTTTTCCCTCTTAAATGAAGTGTTTTTAGTTGTTTTTATACTCAAAATATTTTCGGCTTTTTGGAGGTTATGTTTACTATGGCTCCCAATAAATTATATGACAGCTTTAATCAGGGTTAGCCAGAGTCACCCGCACAGGGATAGCGCCCCCGCAACACCACTATCTTTGTATTACTCGATTAGGTTTTGTTATTTAATGTGAAATTCGTTTTTTTCTTCGGTGATTCAACTCATTGTTAGGGAAGAGCTATACCAAAGTCACTATAATTTGGTGAGAAAGAGTGATCAAGCTGATTACAATCTGCATCAGTTGTCTGTGAATTATTATCTACTTTAAGGATCACCTCATCTTATGTTAAGTCTTGAGCTGTATTTAGAAGTCGGCGTTGACTAAGTCAGTGGTATTACTGTGTCTCTGGTTATCCCTTTATCCGAATATTTATGGACTCGAATGATGGGATGACTGCCTCCACTCTAATACTATCCTTTACTCCACTATCTGTTGAAAGGATCGAAGAATGACTGATATATTCCTCTAATATTAAATCTATTTTTAGTCATATTATAAACCTTTTGTTCGGATCATTTATTTAAGAAATTACTTTCAATAGACGTTCTATTCGTCTAAATATTTATGAGAAATAAATATTAATATAATATCGGAATGATTTCGAATAAATTCCAATTTGATTCTTGGATATTCTGGGCTGAAATTTTGATTCGAAATCAATTCGGTTTTTGAAACTCCCAAAAGATTTTGTCCGTTGAATAAAATATAGTGTTTTTCAACAAAAACAATAAATAATATCCTTAAGAGGAACCGCTTTTGACGTAAAGAACTCATTGTTTTTGTATGAATTCTATGAATGTTTGATGAGTTTATTGGAACCAATTGGAGAGAAATGCATTCATTTAATGGACAGGACAGGGATGGAAGTGTAGAGCACATGCTATTTGTGAAATACCAAACGTCAATCTCTTTGTTGTTTTTGACAATTAAGAGCTGTCACCTATTGATGTCAAACATTGCGAACACGAAATGTGCAAATATTGTTCACTAAAGTCATTAGTGATGAGTCTGCCCTTTTGGCCGGTAGTGGCCATCAGCACAGAATAAGCCATTGTACACAATTATCGCTATAATTATCTCATTAGATATTCTCCTAATGAATAGAAGCAATTGATGTCAATAGAGATGAGCTCTTAAGCAATCACTTTGTTGTCTAAATTTAGACCCGTTTTTGGGCACTGACTCCCTTTACTCGCATTTCATTAAGTATTTGTTAGCATAACATAACGGAAAACACAGCAAACATTTTCCCATTTTATCAAATATTTAAAAACTGTGGCGTAATTTCAAAGATAATCAAAATCAACAGTTAGTCTCAGCTCTGGATTTATTATTTATAAACACTCTCTTCAGATCGCATCGGGAGCCCTCTCTCTCTGAGCCCTCTCTCTCAGCCACTCTCAGATCAATACGACTCAAACAGATTAAATGGGAATTACTTTTTCCATTATATTACATAAAAGTTAGACTTCTTTTGATTAATTTATTAGAAAATCATTTGTTATGTAATTCCATTCAAAAGAAAGTATTTTCTTCTTTTTATTAGCGATTCTCTCTATTCTTGTCTCTAATCTCTTGGTATTTAATTCAGACAAATGTTAAGTGAATTTCACAATTATTTGCTTAATTTGATTTTTATATTAATTAGTTTTAATTTAAAAATCGGTTTTTATTCATTATTTAAAATTTATTAATCACTTTAATAATGAATTATGTGTTTACCAATAATCTAGGAAAGTGTGCAATAACTGTAAGTGTCAGCGGGAATCACATGACGTATACCACGAAGAGTTTGTAGACGTTCGCCAACGCCTTGGCCTCAAAAACAATGACTGCAACTGTAAGGAAAAGACGCTTCAGGAGGGCTACTCATGGGTCCCGCCCGGCATTCCCTCAGAAAAGGTATATCCATATTATAATCCATTAATTTGATTAACCATAATATATAATAATAATAGAATTCATTTTAAAAGTAAGTAGGTGCACTTTCTATTGAAAGTGTGTACTTGAAATTTTCATCAGACAGTAATTGAAAAGGTAGGCGTAGAAATTCAAAAATAGCATGGTAAACATTATATTTATGATTTGAATGTCTACCCTCTTTATTATTGCTTGATGAAATATTAATGTATTTTCTTCAAAATGAAAATGTTCCTACTTGTTTTTAAAAATAAATATAATAGAAGTTGTAATAGCCAAGGCAATTTTGAAATCAAATCATGGCTTCAATTTTTAGAAGCTTTGATCGAATTCTTGTGGGAAATCAAATTTTCCATTAGTTTGGTTATGAATGTGATCTTGGTTGGTTGGATGCTTCCTAAATGAGTTAGCTGATGTATGTTTGATGTTTTACTCTTTTAGCTTTTCATCTAGCAATTAAATTAAAAGATAATTTAGGTTTTCTACCGAAATATTTTGTATGATATTTGCACTCATTTTTCAAATTGAATTTAGACATCGGTTTCGCAACGAATGAGTAAAACAAAATTTAAGCGCATTTAATACAAAATAATTTTTCAGTCATTTATTACTGAATTTATACACTTTTCTGCTGAGATTCGCCTTTTATTTGATTTTCAAATATTGCAAAATCAGAGACCACTGAAAGTTAATTTAATTCTCAGTTTTATTGTTTTCAAAGCGAATCGCGAGAAATGTTTTTCTTAAAGGAAAATATATTTCGTTCAGACGTCAAATAGAAGATCAAATAACAAGGTTGTTTTCAATAAGCTTTCACAAATTAAGTGATATATTAGCCGAAAGTCAGGTGAAAAACAAAATTATATAACTTTCCATAATATAAGACAAATATTTGTCGTTTTGTTGTCATTAAGTTTCCAAAAATGTCTTCAATTTTATTACTTTAATACTATTTATTGAATCGAATAAAAGCCGAGAAAAACGAATCAATCATTTTATTAATATTTACTTCAAAACAAAGCGATATTAACGATAGCTTTGATTTTTATGCAATCAAATGCTCAATACTCAGGTTATTGGCCAGAGTGGGTCTTCGGGGGCTCTACCCCCGAGTGAATTGAGAAGATCTCATATTTTATGCAATAAAAGGCAATTACTTAAGAATTCATATTTCTGTTCATTGATCTCAACTCATATTCATTTGTTATTCCGACTTTTCTGTAGGTTATCTTGGTATTTCGATATTTTTCAAACAGAAGGGTATTAGCTTTGAAGACATCCTTTTGGGAGTCCCTGTATTGTGCAATAAATCATTTTTTGATTTATATTTCGTTCGCAATCTTTTATATCAAACTTTGATTTGAGATTTATTTGATTTTTTATATAAATCCCATAATTATGACTTGATTTTGATTCAGCGCTCATTTTATTAGGATTTTGACTCCAATTTGAGTCCAAACAGTCGTTAAAGTTATCAAACTTTTGTGTGATTCAGAAAATCGATTCAATTCTGAAATGTTTTAATCTTTTTTCTGACACTTTTAAGACAAAATCAATAGATTTTGGGCTCAATTCCTGAGTTATTCTTCTATTTGTTTCGCTTCTCAATTATTATTTAAGTAATGGAGGGAAATATGTATCAGAATTAGTGGAAAGGTCTTTGAGGCCAAAGATTAATCATTAATTATGTTCTGAAATATGTTTTTATTTCTCTACACTTAATATGAGTTAAATTCTGGGCTTTTCTGAGGATTAGATGTAATGCAAGTTTAATATTGAGAATAGTATTAGAATATGTTTTGCCATTATTTTGCCTCAAAAGGCATCCAATTTGATATTCTGGCTCCTCATCAATATTTTTCAAACTGCATACTAATGATAGGAGTGCCCAATGATTGATGTGTTTGGGAACAGACCTCAAACATCTTATGTCGTGATTGTGTGAGACATGTGTCAGAATGTGTTACTGATTGGCCATTAGTTCCCAATATTTACTCTCCGTTTTTCTGCCACTTTTCTCAGCCGATGTCTCATATGATTTGATTTAATGTTTATTAGATTTAGAGTTGAATTTCCAGAATATTCTCGTTATTGAAAAAAGACTTTTCTGATAGACTTTAAAGGAATTATCACTAAAACTATTTTAATGAATATTTTTGAATCTATTTTAATGATCGAAAACAAACCAAAAATATTAAAGCCTTTAATGTCTGGGTCTCTGACATGTGTTTGCATTTGTTTTCAAATAACAGAACATTCATTCCTTCGATTCTTTCCTTATATGAGTTATATATCAATAAAATGAGTTATTTTCTGAACATTTTCTCCATTAATGACAGACATTAGGCCTTATCTTAACATTAATTGATTTTTTTCAAAAGAATCGCAAATCATTGGTCTCTGAAAACAGTTATGAAAGTCTGTCCAGCATTTCCTAGATATTAATTTTCAAGGCTGACATTTTCATGTGAAACAAGCTTGATACATGATCAGACCATGGTCACAGGCCATAAAATTCCATCATATCCTGGCTTTGATTAACTTCACACATATCATATCGTACAGTAGTTTGCAAGTATCAAATATCATATCTTAAGCCTAAAGTACCTTGGTTGTCAATGTTACAGTTGGTCCCAAATTAATTGAATGAATTAGGTCTTTTTTTGTGTAATTTGAAGCGAAACTTCTGGAAGTGAACCTCAAATTTCTTTTGCAATGTTTGACATTAATTACAATCATTGCGAGTGATTCCCGACGACAGCCATAATAGAAGGGAAGCGCGAAAAGCCATTCCTCATAATATGAGCCCAAATATCATTAATGTTTGGTAAACGTCACGCGTTATGATTGCGATAAATGTTGTTTTGATAATTACTCAGAGCTATCGAACCTCTGATATAAGTAATTGAATTAAATAAATATTAAAGTATTAACACATTTAACGAATTTGTAAATTTGTTTCACTCTGTTTGTGGTAATAAACTGTTATCCGTTCCTTACTCTCAATTAAATCATTTGTTTTGACGTTTGAAATATTATTCAAATTTTTCTCAATCATTGATCGCCTTTTCTATGAAGACTCAGGAATTCCAGAGGAATGGAATGTTTTGGCGAAGGAATAAAAACGTATATAAATTAGATCCGGAAATGAAATATATTGCAAACGAAACGATACAAAAAATTATTGATTAATAGCTGTTAAATGAAAAATGATTTTATAATTACTCTTGGAATGTGAACACTCATTGACTTTTTTTGTTTATGAATACCCCGAACAGATTGAGCAATATTTCTCACAACTGCCTCTTCACAAAGTGCCACGACTGGGAACACCGGGCGAGAAATACAGAGACCGGCAGCTGATCCTTCAGTTACCGAAACAGGACTTAGCTCTGGCTTATTGTAAATTTCTTGAACACGAAAATTGGAAACACTTCGAGGACTTTGTCAACCATAGGAACGAATTGGCGCTCGATATCGGATATATTAGGACTCAATTCGACCGCAAAATAGTCAGTCCTTCACTGAATTCAAAATTTTATTACTTTTACTAATATTTATGTTTTTATGCTCCAAAGGAGTGCCAAAAATGTAAAAAATCGATTGGAATGCAAGATATCTGTGTAGTGGCCCCCAAATTCACGGAACAGGTGGCCTGGCACCCCAATTGCTTCAGTTGCCATGTCTGTGAGGAACTCCTGGTAGACCTCACTTATTGCGTAAAAGATGGTAAACTCTTTTGCGAAAGACATTACGCGGAAACCATAAAACCGCGCTGTTCTGCATGTGATGAGGTATGTCTGCCTTTTCGAGGGGCCTCCCTCTCTCGCTAATAAACTTATATCCGGTTCACTTGTTTAACATTACTTACTATCAGACATCACTGACTCATCTGTTAAGACACAGAAAGTGTGATAACAGTAAACAAACGGCGAATATATATACAAAACTCATAATAATTAGTTTGAGTGCATAGAGTTAGATGTCTTAACCAGTTCTGAGACCCATTCCCAGAGACTGCCAGCGCTGACACACATAAACACAAGATATAGTGCTATGACTTCTCTCCTATCGGTTAAAAAGATTTCTTCTTCTTTTTTAATATCAAAACTTCTTTTCGTTTATTTGAGTGATGTTTCAAACGATCTATCGATTGGTTTTTATCCCAATCCTCAGTATTGACATTATTTTGCAGAACAAATATTCACATCTTATCGCTTATCCAATGCTTTTGAAGCTCTTGTGTTATATAAATTGGATTTTTTCTCTCCGATAAGTTTTATTGCTAAGCGATTTGAATATTTGATAGACAAGTTTATTCTGTTTATTAACTATTTATTATTAACTCAAATATGACGCAAAACAGTTATTATCCAAATCAATAACAAATAGATTTTTTATTTCGATATTATATTTACTAAACATTTGCTCGGATTTTAATCTCAGACTTTCATTGACTCGAATTCTAGAAATAGTATTGAAATTGGATTTCATTTAAAAGCTTAGGTTTAATGGAATTTCACTCAAAAGGCTATGTATTTAAAGTCAAGAATATTCTGTTTATTCTGATCGGAAACAGTTTAAGCAAATATTGAATTTGGAAAAACAATTCCACTTTTATTAAAGAATTGTTTGACTGAGAAAATAGGTCACACCCTTTGCACACCCTTTACATCTTTGCCTTCACTCAATTATTTTTAGTATCGATGGGCACAAAATCTGTTCAGAATATTCAATGATCCGCCCCTCAGTCAGTACGTAACCAAGAGATTAGTTTATAACTGGTCCACAAATTATCGAAATGAAGAGATCTTAATCTGATTAATAAATGGTATAAAAATTTGTCCATGCCCTATTTCCATCAACCATCATCCGGATCGATGTACTCTAGTTATTTATTGAATGCACAAAACTATTTGAGCAAGTACAAACATCTGACCTACTTAGTGAGTGTACCTAGAACATATTAACTCTATGGATGTCATCTGACATCTGTGACAATCAGTGGACATAATTCTCAGTCTTCGCAAACAATGAATGATTGCAAATAAGTACTGTTCTCTGCATTTATGCCTAATTACAAATCGATTGGTTTATTGCCAATGATGTCAAAAAGCATCGGATGCTATATTTGCTATAAATTTTCAAAGTGAGAGTTATCAAGTACATGTAGTTTTGACTTCTCTGTAATAAATTATTGCTCTTTGCATATGAATGTCAACCCATTCGTGATATTCAAGGGTTAGTCTCTCTCATTATTCTGCCATTTATTCCGTGAATTATAAATATTTTTTGTTTTTCTTCCATTTATTCCAAGATTTTAATCATTAAATAATACCATTTTTGGCAAATTATGTTAATTATAATGATTTGAGTTTTTGATATTCTCTCCAATTATTCAATTCGATTAAACAAATTTAATGATCGTGTTGTTTGATATTTCACCTGGTTAATTGATGTCTTCTTTTTAATGATGACTTGAGTATATTGAATTAGGAATTCATTCCTTAAGCACAGAATATTCCGTATTTAGAGAATATAAGAATTATTTGGTTAGTCATCAAAACAAGTTTTTATAGCTAACCATAAACTTATTGCCTGTAAACGATATTTCCTGTCATTTGCGTTCAATTTCTCGAACACCCGTCCAATACTAGACCTGAGTCTTACATAATTGTAGAGAGTATTTACTGGTATAATATTCCCATATTTATGATAACCTGAATGACTCTCTTCTCGGAACTCACTTTCAAAAGAAACCCCATTTCGGGAGAATTTTTTAAGAGAAATGATCTGAAATTTACTGCAAAACAATATTCGGTTTCTGAGAACAGAATATTTATTCAGAACTTATGTAAGAAACGATAAAATATTTTGCTGTTAATAAGAAGTTTGGTTAATATAGAGGAGAAAATATTTGCATTTAATGTCCTTTCATTTCGACATAATTTGAACCAAACTATAAATAGGACAACAATTTGCTTACTCATAGACTTGTGTCGTCTATTTTTACGGCTAATGAATTATTAATATCCGGATGCAATTCCTCTCTCAATTGTTTTAATTGGAGTTTCCGTCGAAGAAATTGAATTATTTTCAATTAATAGCCATTTGATCCCTGAGTGACAGCACTTAAGCCATAGATTTGTTACACTTTTTTAGGTTAAGAATTCATTTTGTTTTTAAAAGTTATTGAATGAGTTTTTATTCTTCTTCTAAATGATGTCTGAATTCGTCGCTTAAATCATAAAATGAGAACACATTTAATGTCTTAATATTTCATTTGATTTCATGTGGTTTTGGTTTTCTTCAGAAGTGTTTTCCTTCGCTTTGCACTTATTTTTCGGGTTTCTTATCATATATTTTATTTTTGGTCTAATTTTTTGGTTTTCTATTAATATATTTGACGGATAATCGCATAAATCAGAATCGAGTTAAGGCTAATAAATTCATACAAAGTAAACAACAGTTCTGGATGTCGTTCGGCAGACAAATTGATTGATTGCTTGTTAACTCATTCCAAATGCAAAAATAATCAGCTGGGTAGTGGTTTTTTCAACAAGCAACAAAGTTTCACTACGAGTCTCAACTAAATTCGTTTTTAAGTGGCAAATTAATTTCCCCGAAGAGAGAGAGAGAGAGAGAGAGAGAGAGAGAGAGAGAGAGAGAGAGAGAGAGAGAGTTTTTTATGAAATTTTCGAAAACAAATTTTTTTATGATTTCACTATTTTTCGAAAAAATTTTAGCCCAAGTGTTGAAAAATGTGCTGAACGTAAACATCTTTAGATTCTTGTCGTTTGTAGGGTTCGCGAGATTTTGTTTGTTTGTCAAAAAATCTTTTTGTTTGTTCACTAAAATGTTGACTTCTGTAAGCCTTATACCGTAATTGCTATTATTTTTACTCTGAATTCGCTTAACCAGTCTTTTAAGTCTTTTATTCTTTAGGCAATTGATTGATATGATTATTATTATTATTGTTTGGCTCAAGTATTTTGTTTAATAGACATTTCGCTCTAACACCCAATCCCACAATTATTGCCATTTCCTTGGATTGAGAATTGGTTTTAAGCTCTGAAAATAGATTTTTGCTAATAAACAGAAAACAATAATATACTGATTCAACACTTTATATCTGAAACACATATTTTTGTCGCTAAAAAACTCTTCGCATTCATTAGACTGAAATGTTTTGATGGCATTCCGTTCAGCGAAAGGCATCTAATTATCGAAATTGGATTTAAAAATGAGATAACTATCAAAATATTTGAGAGTCTAGTCGTTTGCGAGTGATTTCCCATACTTTAGATTTGAAGGAAAGGAATGTCATTCCACTGTTTTGTTTTGGCCTTTAATTTAGATCCTGAGCTCAATATGTATGTCAGAGAAAGCATTGCTTTTATTTATTTATTCATCAATTGATTGCCTAATAACTGATCGTTGAGTCTGAGTTTAAATCACTTTCTCTATCACTTTCTGCCAACAAATCAAATGTCTTATGAATGAGAAAAATAACAAATTTTCACTTAAAGTGAGTAAAAAACTAATTAGAATTAAATTTTTAAAAATAAGTACTTTTAAACTGAAATAACGGCTAATTATCTGTCAAACAAAAGCTGAGATGTTATAAATGGATTTCAATTTCAATGTTCAGGACTTTTGCAAGATTTCAACTATTGATAAAATCCTATTTTAAAGGCTTACGACACGGAATAAGTTCGCGGAATGAAATCATTGTAATTATTCTTCAGTTAAAACATTGAGGGCTTATGAAAAACGAGTTGAAAACACGCAGTGTTTCAAAAAAGCAAAGACTTGACACAAGTTTTGCTTTTTGTGAGAAATCCTAGATTTTTCATACAATTCACAGATAAAAACTATTTTCGCGAATTAGAGCATCAAGACATCAAAATATCGCTTTCCGTTGAACACGATTTTTCATTTTTCTTTCCAATGATTGCAATAGTTTTGTGACATTTATCCGAATTTTGTTTTCATTTTTGCCTTTAGTCAGGAAATCAGTCAAATGTAATGCAAATTAATTAAAATTTTCTTCTTATTATTTCTCAACAAAAATCTAATTATTTGATTGTTAACTGTTTGAAGAGATCTCTATAAATAGGATTCTATTCAATGCTATTGAAAAGAAGAAAAAGTTGCTCGGATTCAATGTTAGTACAATTGGCAGTGCAGTGAAGTCGGTTTTAGGGGTGAATGCGGTCTCTTTTCTAAACCTTTTCAATGTTATACAGTCTCTGAGCCAATAAATTAAAATCTTGTGTTAAATATAAAACTCTAGGAATTTATTAAATCAAATATTTATCGTCTGAGAGAAGTTTTATCAAAAATGTGATAACACTTGAAATGGTTTTCTCAAAGTCTTCAATCAATGGCTGGAATCGGTTCTGCATTTGATTAGTAAACATTTGAATATCGTTTTGTCGAATCTTTTTTCGCCAAAAAAGTTTTAAAACTAATGTTTGACTTCTATTTTGGGTCTCCTTTTATGGCTGCCATTAATATACGAGAAATGAAAGCTTCAAAAGAGATGTGTAGTCGTCGTCTTCTCAGCGCGTCTTTTGCACACGACTCTCCTCTAGGCAAAGGATGCTATTCCTGTGCTCTACTCTATCCCAAGTGCTCCGCACATCTCATCACTATTTGCTATTAAATGTGAAAAGTTTGGCACCAACTGCACCGGTGTATTAGGCAGTGGGAAAGGCATATCACGATTGGTAGTGATCCCAAAAAGCATACATTTGTCGCAATAGTAGGGAAACCGCAAAATTTTGACCTCTATTTTGTCAATTTTGACACAAAACTCAATCCTCTCTTCAGTTCAAAGATTCTCTGAGAAAACATCGAATGAAATATTGGTTTATAGTCACAAATACTGTATTTTTGAGGCAAAATGTCATAAATTTTGAGTTAAACGCAAATCATTTTTTCAGATTTGAATAAACAATGAGTCCTATAATTAGATCCGAGTTAAGAATTGGCAAATGTTTTACAAATTTGTTTCGGTGGCAAAAAAATCAATTTATTTATGACTGCAAATGAAGCGAATGAATGAGTAAACAAAAAATTTTGATCCGATTAATGGATGAAATCATTTGAAATCTTGATCTTTAATCTGACATATATTTACTCAAAAGTGATTTTAGAGAAATATTATTTCAAATAATCACTTAATTTAACGGAAAAGAAGTGAAAAACTTATTAAACAAAAAGCCTTTTGTTTAAAATCTCTTCTCTGAAAGTGTTTTCAACTTTACTACAGAACTAAACAATTTTTTTTGATTAAAAAACTACTTTTTTATTGCAATAAAATTCAAAAATAGATGTTTGAATAGGTTTATGAAAAAGATGAAGAAACTGTTTTATTCTGTGCGACCGCACGGGTAGTGTTGAGTCGTCTAATAGTTGTGAACTATTTCCTGAACCACTCTTTTTCTTAATTTAAAAATAATTGTGTTTCTGGAGAGACATTCAAAATAGTTTTTTCTCGTCTTTTGATTGATAAAAGTTATTCAGTACTGAACGCCCACTGAATACGTTTTCAGTGCCACCACTTGTAGCGGTGAATATCGCACCGGTCTTGCGTTTGGCTCAGCACAACATCCAGTGCTCTCCTATTGCATTAAACAAGTTTTTGCAATCGACTCAACAGTTTCCCATTCAATGAGTTTATTATAACATCTCTTAATCCTCTAATTCACTCAGTATTTAATTGGGTGTAAAACTGCTCAACAAATTCATTAAACGTATTGTTTTTCTTAATTAATTGTTTACTAAATAATTGATTTCGAAATTCTGTCCGTTTTTTCTCAAAGTTTTCGAAATCAAAACAATATTTTTCGCCGAAAAAATGTCAGAAATCGAAACGAAAAAATCGTTTTCTATAAAGAAAACCAAAAAGAAGGTTACTATCGATGAAACTGTGAGTAGTTTCGGTGATGGAAGGGGTGGTACTGTGACCATCACTCAGGTCAAGAGCTATGGACCAGAAGACGGACCCATTATTACTGAAATTAACGGTGATATGATTGGTGAAGGAGTAGAGGGCGAGGGAGGAGAGGTATTCACTAACTTTTGACATTTGCTTTCTTTCAATCAATGCCTCGATTAGTTATTATCCGATAATTTATTGGACAAAAAATGTATTTGCGGTCTATTTTACTTTAATCATGCTAACTTTATTCTAATTAGTTATCGCATAAATTTAATCCTGATATTTATGGCTTATAAATCGTGAGTCAGATAAATATTTATGAAACTAATTCTGGTAATAACCGGGGCTTCAAATCAAATGACAATTTATGTCATATATTGCTTTGAATTTATTGCTCTAATCTATTATTTTTTGTCACTTTTATCAATAATAATGTCTTTAATGGTATGAAATTTCATGGTTTCGGAGATGTATAGCAAAAACTACATTATGTTTATGACTAAAAAGTTGGTTTCCGGCAGTCTTTCTGATGAGTCTCTCAATGAGTGATGTTTGAGGACTGAGAAGCGAGTGCTCTATAAATAGATTCCTATTTAAAATCTGCATTTTTTCGATGCATTCCTTCCTATTGTGCTGTTCTTAAACAGTATCGAATTTACCCTAAATTTAAAGTCAATGACAAGAGTTTCGCCTAAAACCCCAATTATGTTACAATTATTGATATTCTGGGCATTTATTTATAGCTTATCTTCTCGGGGGAGTACACCAAAGCCATGTCCAAAGACTGGCATTCGGGACACTTCTGTTGCTGGCAGTGCGACACTTCGCTGACGGGCTGCCGATACGTTCTCCGTGAAGATCATCCCTTTTGTGTGAAATGTTTTGAACAAATTCACGCAAATGTGTGCGAGGAGTGCACCAAACCGATAGGCATTGACACCAAGGTATCCATAAATCATAATCTTTTCGCAATCATTGCTATCAAATGTCAAATAGTGTTGACTCGAGTTCTTAACAAATGCTTTGAATACTTTTGTAAAGGACTTGGCCTATAAAGAGAAGCACTGGCACGAGGACTGCTTCGTCTGCCATAAGTGTAAGAAATCGCTTAGTGAGCAACAGTTCGGCTCCAAATCAGACCACGTATTTTGCGGCGACTGTTTTGACGGCGAATACGCCAATCGCTGCGACGGTTGCGGAGATGTGTTCAAAGCAGGTCTGCCTCTGATTGACATATCTCTAGATCTGATCCAACGGTCTGTCTGTTTAGGAACCAAGAAAATGGAATATAAGGGCAAACAATGGCACGAAACGTGTTTTGCTTGTTTCAAATGTCAGGCTCCCATTGGAAACAAGCCATTCGTTCCCCGAGAAAACGATATTTTATGTACCGATTGTTTCGAAGTGAAATACGCGACGCGTTGTGTCAAATGCAGTGAAGTATGTCCTCAAACCTGTTCCACAAACAGACTGTTAGTATATTAATCAAAAACTGGTGGTACACTCCAAACAGATAATCAATGCCGAAGGAGTCACCTATAAGGACGAGCCCTGGCATAGGGACTGTTTCGTGTGCGTTGACTGCAATGTCGCGTTGGCCAGCGTTAAGTTCAACTGTAAGGACGGCGTTCCCTATTGTCGCGACTGTTATGCCATAAAATTTGCGCCAAAATGTGTGGGTTGTACTCAGCCCATCATGAATAAAGGTAATGGTAATGCCTTTACCCAATTGTTCTAGCTCATCTCTAATTTCTGATTCTCTGGATTAGTATCTGAGGGACCGTTAGCCGGTTGCACCCGATTCGTGACGTTTGAGGACCGGCAGTGGCACGAGCCGTGCTTTGCGTGTTGCATATGCAAGGGTCAACTGGAGAACAAGGGCTTCATATGTGACGGACCGGACCTCTTATGCAGTGATTGTGCGAAAAATAAATTCCAACTCTCGTGAAGTGTTTGTTGAGGACTCGTTTGTTAGACTTTGTTATTGAAAGTTATTATTAATATAGAAATTATTTACAAATATATACATAAGAAATATATATTTAATAATATAATTGAAATCAAAACTCTTTTGATTCGAGAATATTTTGAATCGATTTTTGTCGATCGAATCGATATCACGATTACTGAACTGAATTCATAAATTGGTGCTTAACTTAAACCCCTTTTCATATAATTATATGAAAAAAATTTCTATAAAAACCTTGTTATTGATTAAGAATTATTTTCGAGTGAAACACATTTTTGTTGTTAAAGTGATCTCAAAGTTGGAAAATGTATGAAAATTTTTTGGTAAGAAATTTGTTTTTTGAGATCTGTTTCGAGATTAGAATCAATTATCAAAATCTGTGACCAAATGACACAGAATTTCAAATATTCTGTGAATTGTTCTTCAAATTTGATGTCTATTTATAAGAGATTTAGAGATAAAATCATATTTATATTCGACGATCAATACATTTATCTATGATTTGAGTCATTTGTCTGACTTTCCTCTTATTGTTAGTCGAGATAATCGCAGCTTAAGTTTAGACTGAATTCTATAACATTTTAACAATAATTTTAATTTAATAATACTTTTGGAGCACTTCATGGCATACCTCTACGACTCACACCTAATGTATATTTTTTACATCAAATCAATTCATAACTTAAATCGAAATAAATTCCAATTTTTAAAACGTTTTTGCATTTCATTCAATCATTTTTACCACTGATTAAGGGTTTCCACAATTAAAGAGAAGTTTCAAACAATGCAATTCTCAAGTTTCTAAACTAGATACTATTTCCAGTTGAAGATGTATTGAAGATAATTAGAGAACGAATGATAGTTTGAGTCAATTGATGGCATCTTTTTATACCTTTTGTGGTAACAAAAGCGTAAATTCTTGTCATTTTGTAATTGATTTATATTTTAATTCAAATGATATGTAATTAGAGATCGAATTAATGGACTTTCGATTGATTTTGTTCTCAAATATGTATTAAAACAACAAATTATTCATTCGTTTGCAGGATATGTTGTTTTGAATAAAATATCTAGCTAGTTTCTCATCAGATGTCTCAATGAAAGGAAATCAAAGAATAGTCATAAAAGATATAAAATTACCATGGCACAAATAATTACCACATGAATGCCACACGATTTAAGTTAGAGTCAAAGCTTAAAACGTCTAATTTAAAAATGATTGATATTTTTCTTTTTAATTTGGCTGAAAAAACATTCATTTTTTGCAAATATTTCAATTTCTATCAGAGTTTACGATTTTCTCTATATCTAAAGTAAATAGTATCAATTTAATAAGGTGATATTTCTAATTATAAGTATGAAAAAAAAATCGGATCGGATCAAAATATTTTGAGTTCGGATCGGATCGGATCGCCAAAAGTCGGGCCCGACCTTCATCTCTAATTCAAACATTTGTTAAATAAATAATATATTAGAAGAAACTCAAAGATCATGACTTCGATGAATCAAAAGTGAATTTATTCAAAGAATTGTAAAAATCTAATCAATGGTTAAATAGAAAGAATTGTTCGCTAAATAAGTGTCGATTGAAAGCAATTTTTGTGAAATCAAATTATTGTATAAATTGTTCTCAAACTCAATAATCAATTATTATTTATTTACACAAAAATTTTGATATTCTTTTCGTTCTTTTATTGAATAAATTGAAATACAGAGAAATCATATCAAATATCGGCAAAAATTAGTGGACATAAACACAAAACTTTTAAAGAAATTATGCAAACATTTTAGGGAAGAATTGTTTCGATTTTCTGTCTCTCAAACGAAGGCAAAGAGAAATACGATTTCTGTCGAACAACTTTTACACGGAATATAAAAATCAAATAAATTTATAATAAGCGCGAGATTATTGTCATTCGGTTTTCAAATACAAATCGTATTTCTCTAAAAATGTTTTCTCTTCTCATTTCTTATCTTTTGATCTCAAGAATTGGTATTTTATTTCTGAATCACTGAATCCATTCAATTAATGAATAGTTTTCAGTAATTTCAGTCCATTCCAGTCAATGGGATCGATATCACCGACAACTCGACGACCAATTGCCGGCCATTTCCTGGAGAGACTGTGGAATCAGTTCCCGTAATTCCGATCCGTCTCCGATGCCTTTTGCCAACACTCGAATATGGAGCGGAGTGATGGCCAATACGGGAGAGTTTCCGTGGTTTGTCTTTTATGAAATATTTGGCGACACCGAAAAATTCAGTTACTGTGGGGGCTCTATAATCAACGAGTGGTGGGTATTGACTGCCGCCCACTGTTTGGTATTAGAGTGAGTTTTCTTATCATTTAAATCATATTTAAGACAACATTAATATCAATTGAAAACCCTTTTACTGTATAGAGGAATACGAGAGATTCGGGTCTTGATGGGCACCGTCTACAGGAACGCCTCCAAAAGTAACGGTCGATATATTTATGTCGAAAGAGTTGTTATTCACAGCGAATACATTCATTGGAAACGCATCGCAAAAAATGTAACGCAAATGATTGCTAATATGAAGGAAGAGCTCATCCATTGGGAAGTCAGTGACAGACCAATCACTCAGGAATTCAAAGAAAAACTTAAAAAATTGGAGGATTTAGAGTACGATCTCAGACCTCGATACGAACCATTCTATGAATACGACGTCGCACTGTTGAAGCTGAGAGAAAGAGTGGTTCCCGTCTTCAATGAAACTCATTATACGGTTAACAGTATTTGTTTACCGAAAACTAATATCACAAACGAAAACAGAAGAGAAGAGAGTTTAGTGATGATAGGAATGGGCACTATCTCCAAAAACGGCACTCCATCGACTCAACTGAAAAAATACATGGGATTAATGGCAACATATAATTGTTCGGCCGCTCCAAAAAAGTTGGCCCCAAATCCTCCGTTCAGTTCATCAGCCTGTGTGGATTTTGGAACCGTTCCTTCAAACGCAACCGATAAAGGTTTATATTATGGTGTTTCCTGTGGGGGCGACTCAGGCAGTCCCAATCATCAGTATTATGGCTCGAAAGGTGTCCAAATCGGCATTTTATCCCGAGGGAGCGGTTTGGGTAGTGGTGTTGATGGCAGATGTGTTGATTTTAATAGTGTGAATCGGGTGTCGCTATTTATGCCGTGGATTAGATCCCATGTAATGATTGAGAACTCGTCAAAAGACGTGGAAATTGATTCCGAGTCCAACCATTTGTTGGTAATCATTGGGATTACATCCGGTGTCGTATCACTCCTCGTCTTATTAGCTCTTTATTGGAGTAAGTCTTCACTTGTTTTCAGAGATGACTTTCAA
>JAQGBD010000604.1:0-26820 GCA_034698165.1 Punctoribates punctum | reverse complement strand
GCATAGATAAGGTGTGACCAATTGAGCCAAATGAGCAAGGCCAATTCAGGTCTTATTACTCACATTAGTCTCTCCTTCTATTGATTGCTTAATATTTCTATTAATAGAATTGAATGAAATATAATGTATTTTCTCGACTTTTAGATCGATTAGTGATCACAAGAATCGCATTTAAATGCATTGCTCTCTGCTGTTAGTCCTGTTTCTGGCGGTTGCCGTCCAGTCGATAGCCCTGTCCTACAAAGACGTCATATTCGAAGAATGGGAAGCATTTAAACACAAACACGGAAAACAATATTCAGACAAATCTGAAGAGAACTTCCGTCTGAAGGTATTTATGGAAAACAAACACAAAATCGCAAAACACAATCAGAGGGCCGCCAATGGACTCAAAGGCTATTCTCTGGCAATGAATCATTTCGGAGACCTCTTGAGCCATGAGTTCGTCTCAATTATGAATGGCTTCAAAAAGTCATATAAAACCGATTCTATGAATGGATCGACTTATTTGAGTCCAAACAATGTGGTTATTCCTCACGCCGTTGACTGGAGACTCAAGGGATATGTGACTGACGTGAAAAACCAGGGTATTTCACACCCGTCTGAATGAATGACAAATTTTCAAATTATGTCTTTAAATTTTAGGGCAGTGCGGCAGCTGTTGGTCTTTCTCAGCGGTAATTACTCCAAAATTAATATCTAATCACAATCTCTATAATATCTAATTTATTGATAGACCGGTGCTCTGGAAGGTCAGCATTTCAGAAAACTGGGTACTTTGATATCCCTTTCCGAACAAAATTTGGTCGACTGTTCCCGCAGTTATGGTAACAATGGGTGTGAGGGCGGGCTTATGGATAACGCCTTCAGTTATATCAAAGACAATCACGGATTAGACACTGAAAACAGTTATCCCTACGAAGCAAAGGTATGTCTTATAGGAAACGGATTGAAATTTGTTCTAAATTTTTGTCAAAAAGGACGACAAATGCCGTTTCAAACCTCGAGATATCGGCGCCACTGACAGTGGATTTGTTGACATTCCTGAGGGAAATGAAGAAAAATTGAAGGAAGCGGTGGCAACAGTGGGTCCCGTCTCGGTTGCCATTGACGCCAGTCATGAATCGTTCCAATTCTATTCAAAGGGAGTCTACGACGAGGTTGAGTGCAGTTCTGAGAACTTAGACCACGGAGTGCTTGTCGTCGGATACGGAACCACCAAAGATACCAAAGAGGACTTTTGGATCGTCAAAAACAGTTGGGGCACTGAATGGGGAGACGAGGGATACATCAAAATGGCCCGGAATAAGAAGAATCAGTGCGGTATCGCCTCCTCCGCCAGCTATCCATTAGTCTAAACACATTTCTACTCAAAATATTTTACATCATTTCAGTAAATAAGTGATATTTAGAACAATAAATGTAAACCTTTATAATGGCCTCCACTGAGTGGAGTGGAGTCCACTCTAATCAACACATTTTTCAGTTATACCTATTTTTATAAATAATAAAAATAATTATCATTTGATTTGTAAAACCATTTCTAGAAAATGAATAATAATTTTATTGTAAAATTGTTTTTAATTAAATGTTTCATTCGATTGTAGGAAAAGGTTGTTCTCTGGAGTCTCCTCTTTGAGGCTATAAATTAGCGATCGATATGACAGCCATTCATCACATCATTTAAATTATAGCCATAATTGACTTCAATGGGCAGCGAATTCATTGAATTGCTTTGAATTTGAACTCCGGTTTGGTTTCTCAGACACCGGAACTCAGGCATCGATTCCTTTAAATATTTTGAATTAAGTTTAGAAAACGAAACAAAACAGAAAAAAATATAAACAAAAACCTCATTAATGTGATGAGTGTTCAGATAATCCCAATCGAAAAGAAGTGAATCAGTTGTTTCCCCGAAAGGGTTTATGTCAATGAGGACAACCCTAGATCTGTTCGGTCGGTAGACATCCAAAACAACTGCACAGGAATTTCAATAATTCAATTGTTTTAATACATAATTAAAGGCAATCACTTACAGTCACTGTTGAAGAACCTATTCTTCAGGTGTGTAATAAAGAAGTGTTGGATGTCTTCAATAATATCTTCCTTTTGTTGTTGAATATGAGAGTAATAGGAGCGGACATCCCTTTGAGTTATTCCTGAAATTGATTCAATTTTGAAAGGAATGGATTGAAATCAATTGAATTACCGATTAAAGTGTTGTTTCGGACAAAACACCGGAATTCCATCGAAGGGTTTATATCGATCCACTTCTTCAGAACCAATTCGTATTCAACTTTTGGAATATTTTCGTCGTTAATATCCGAACAATATTTGAATCTTTTCGGGAGACAAGTGTTGAGACAAATTTCAATTAATGGCAAACTTACGGCTGAGTCAAGTCGTGGACAATTCGATCCGAGCTCTTGAGTAAAAGGTAAATGTCTTCCGGTAGTCGACATCGAGTGCCCGAAGCGCTCATCCATTTTGAGTCTTCACACGAACTCCAATTGAGTTTTGGGAAAACGGAACCAAAGTTTCTGAGAATTTCATTGATTCTGAGCTCTAATTCCGGAAATTCAATATCCGATTGAATGCTGTCTTCAGAGTCACTGTTCTGTTCACTCCATTCATCGTTCAACTGGTCATCACTTCCATTGACTTCACCACAACTTAAAGGTTTTGTTCAAAGATCAGAATCTATTAAAACAAATGATTTTTTGTAAACCTTTTCGGTAAAAGAATGCCATCGGATAACAGATATTCAATGAAATCTTCGGACAATTTTATAATTTCACTACAAAATGATGGTTAAAATTAGAAGATATTTGAACAACGATTCAATCGGTAATACCTTTCAATAGTTATATCGGAGAAGAGTTGAAACCATTGTGAAAAAGTGCAGTTAATTACATCTTTTGAGAGCATTTCTGAAAACTAATCCAATTGTTGTGAAAATCAGTGAAATCCAAAACATAAACAACACGTGAATCGAATCAAAGGGACGTTCACTGCATTGCAAACACTGTTTGTCAACAAATGTAAATCAATTCACAATTCATTTGAAGAAAAATCTCTTTAAACATTTGATCAAATATTTACTAATTATCAGATTAAATTATCAAGCTAAATATTTTGTTCTGAATTGAAGCTGAGAACAGCTTGGACAATTGGCACTATAAAAACGTAAACGTAATAAATGTCAAAAACACGAACAGAATATTCTTTAACAGAATATCTGCCAAAAGCGTAGATAAAAGGCATCGAAATTGTGTTGTTTTCTGAAAAGATTGAATCAATTAAATAAAACATCAAATAATTCTTGGAGTTTAAATTTAATACATCGAAAAGGTTTAAAAAAAATTGTGGAAATGAGCGAGGTCAAATCGAACCAAACTAATGATCATACGTTTAAATCATTCGAATTGGTTGCCAAACAAGTAAAAAGAGGAGATATGATCGAGGTCAAAAGGAGCACTTATTCACATTGGCTTTTATGCGAATCTGTTCTATCAGACGGGACAGTCTGGTGTTTTCATGTTTCACAGGCAAAGGGATCCAGCTCTTTCAGTGGAAGACCAAACGAAGACGTTCTAATCAAGTATCAAAAACTGGAGGATATTGTTAATGACACTGAAGATGGAAAGCCATCCCTCTGTCGAGTGAACAATCAGGAAGAGACGGCTAAAATCAAGACGAGGGGAATGGGAGCACAGGATTTGGATAAAGTGTTCGAAGAATTGCATCAAAATAAGGGAACCAAAGTTGAGTACAGCGTTAAGTCACTTAATTGTGAACATTATTGCACGGCCTGGAAGTATGGGGTGGGCTGGTCCTCTCAAATCGAAGTCGCTGAGGACGCCGCTGACTGGGCTCTGCTCGGCTCGACCTGTGCTATCGCTGCTCTTGGCTTTGCATTCCTCGGATATGCATTAAGTAAACCAAAACGCAGAACTGATTGAAAATGTTCTCGATATTCGAACACAGGTATAACGAATTTTAACCGAACAGCTCTTAATAATATATATTTGTGAATTAAGCAAGGACATTCCACTAAATTCTGTATTTTAATTAGATATAGAAAATAAAGAGACTTCCATTAATTGTGCGCTCAATTTACTCAATAATCTTGGTATTACCTATCTAATTTCTGAGAGATGGTGTCCTTCCAAATGTGATGTCAATTTATCCTGGTCGATTTCTCTGGCCACTTGTTTCGATAGTAAACTAGCAAACAATTGAAACTTTATAAGTCATTAAACCAATAGATTTGTAAACTTTGGGTCAGACCACCGATACTACAGCTCTGGTGCAAAACAATATCGAATTGAATGTTTACCTAGATCTATTAAGAATCTATTCAATCAGGAAAATTCTCCAGAATTGACGCAATCAATAAGTATTAAAGTCCAAGAATATGAAAATAAAGGATAGGAGTGGAAAAAAGGTATGGATTTACCGGATTATCATATATTAAATTTATTTAATTATTAATACATTTATAATAATTAAAGTCTGAAAACTCAGACCTGAAGAACAAAAAGTAGTCATAACTGATAACTGATTAGAATATAAGAAAAGTATTTTTTGTCTCAATTGATGTCCGTTTAGTTATTTGATTACAATATTTGACTGACAGTCGAGTCGACAATTCATTTGATTTAAGAGTCAATAAATAAAATCGATTCGAAGTTTTAAATAAATACAAATCAATAAATAATTAGTTATTATAAATAACTTGGAACTGATTCCAACGCTCAGGACTTACCGAAAACCAATCTCTTGTGCTATAAATGATTAAAACTAAAACAGTTTTCATTTCATGCATTCAATTATTAAATTATTTACAAAATATTTTAAATAAAAACTAATTTAAATACATTTCAAACACTAATTAATAATTGATTTATAGATTATTCGATAGTTTTTTGCGAAACAAATTTCAAAACATTTGTTTGTTATGAAAGTTAGGAATGTTGTGAATGTTTGGCCATCGCATTGACATCTGGGGAGGAATGAACGGCAGTCCCCTCTGCGACAAATCAAACGGATGTTGCGGTGATTTAGCGGTTTGACTGTCAGGAGTCAGTGCTTGTGGTGGCGTTTGCTGCTGAGGGGGCTGTCCTGTTGGCTGTTGAGGTTGTTGTTGCTGTTGTTGCGATGGTGGGGGCGGCATATTTTGCAGAGTTACCGGCCGTCCAACGGGTCGGCTCACACTATTGCCCGGTAGAGGAGAGACTGTTTTCTTGTGAACTGCCATATGTTTGCCTAACTTTTTCTTAGTGTTGAATGACTTTCCACATCCGGGCCAAACACAGGGGTGCGCCGTATCGGGACTGGTGTGCAATAGCTTGTGTCGCCCCAAATAGACGGCCCGTTTGAAGCAGGCCCCGCACCCGGGCCAATCGCATCGGAAATCTTTGTTATCCTCATGTGATGTCATGTGTTGTGTCAGTTCCTTATTGTTGTAAAAGGATTTTTCACATCCGGGCCAACAACACTTGAAAGTCCGGTCCCCGGTGTGCCTCAGTTTGTGTTCTTTGAGGTTATTCCAGTACTTTGTCTTGAATTCACATCCGTTCCAATCGCAGTGATGATAGACTGAGTCCGACTCGTTGTGCACTTTTCGCTTATGTTTGTCCAGAACTGGTTTTCCGGTAAAGTCTTTATCGCATTTGTCACACTTGAAGGGCCGGATCTGGAGATGGACTTTGTTTTTATGTGACTCCAAATTCGGTAGTTTTCGGTGCGTATAATCACATGAATCGCATTTATATAACTTTCGATTCTTATCCCAACCGGCTGTCCATCAAAACAACAATTCGTTAGTCATTTGTTTTCAAAGTAACAAACAATTCATGATTTTAATAGATTTTAAACTCGAGTTAAACCCCTTTCCAAACATTTGACAAATAATGTGAATGTTTTGGAACTAATTCTCAATAAATTCATTGATTTTATAGAAACTAATTTCAAGAGAATTGTTGTCATAAATAATAAGAAACTAATGTTTTAATTAAAGATTGAATTAAAGGAAAATATATTACTGTTTCTGTTTCTGACGGCTCTCTTAGGCTTGGATTGTGACCAATAGTTCTTATAGTTGGGTCGACTCCTATTCCAAGTCATGTCGAGGTCAGAGTCGGACTCATCCTCGGAGTCGTCCTCTGAGTCGTAAAGCATGGGTTCGCACATCATTTCGAAGGTTTCCCGGCTTTTGTCGGTATTATTGTTGTTATTATTGTTTGCATTCAATTCGTTATTCAATTTGTTGTTCAAAGCGTTTAAATCTCTTTCTTTGGCGAAATCCAAGTGTTTATTGTAAGTAATCTCTAAGTAATGAAATTTATTAACCATTTCTTCGTTTTTACTGCAGTTTTCACAGTTGTTGACACAGTTTTTGGTTAAATTCCTGTAGTTTTCCAACAATTCATTGAAATTTTGGGCGAATTGTAATTCGTTGCGAAGCCTATTGACCTCCAGTTTCAAACTGAACAAGTCGTTCATATTTGATATGATTTGCCGCTAATTAACTAATTTTCAAACAAACATTTGATTTAAAAACTAATTAAAAATAAATTTCAAACTAAATATTGATTTAAATATAATTAAAAAACACGTAAACAATAGAAATGGTTATAAAAAAGCCAAACATTGAAGAGTAATGTCTCCTCTAATTAGGGATCGTTTCCTAAATACAATCAAATGATTTCTCTTCGGTTTCACTAACTTTTGGTTCAGTTGTGAAGACCTCTTATTTTAGAGTATTTTATAGACTTTCATAGAGTTTATACATTTTATAGGCTTTTATCGATTTTTAATTTGCATTCAAACTCATTATTAACACAAAAATCTACAGAAGAACTCTTTTTTACGTCAATTTTATTGATTATTCAAATATTTTTCTTTATATTATTGAGAAAACGAATACATATTCTTTAAAATCCATATTAAAAGTGCAAATATATTAAGAATTTCTATTCAAAAGAGTAAATATTCGGAATTTATAATTGGAGTCAAGTATACGATAATTAATTATATTAATTAAAATCTATTTACAGAATATGTTTAGCAATGGTTTCAATATTTCGATACTTTTTTCGAATATTTGAATTAAAATCAATGAAATAAAAATTAAATTTTCGTATTTAAGTACAGAATAAACAAAAATAAAAAGCATTTAAACACATAATTCAGTCGAAAGATAAGAATTTTATGGTTTAATGATAAAAGTTATTTAAAGACCAGGCATTGTATACCTGTCCGGTGGGTCTGTGTTGCGAGAGATCGGTGGGAGTGGGCGTCGGGTCGCCTAAAGCTGTCCTAACGAACTGTTGAGCGCTGGCCTGCAACTGATTCATTTGATTTGTATGCGCCGGCAGACGATTGTCCACTTTTGGAACGTTAATGGTCTGGTTAATTGCCATTCGCGGCGCCGCCATTTGATACGCTTTGTTAGATGCCTGACTCTGAATCACCGAACCCGCCCTGTGTTTCACCATTTTTGGGTCGACAATAGGGGGCGGAATATTTCGGACCATTTGCTGAACGTTTTCCTCCAATTGCTTCTTATGGAGAGTCGAGTGGTTCGCCAACTTTTTCTTCGTGTTGAAGGCTTTCCCACATCCGGGCCAAACACAGGGGAACGCATCGTCCGAATTGATGTGAAGCCGCTTATGACGACTCAGATATGTGTGTCTCTTGAAGGTGGACTCGCACCCTGGCCAATCGCATCGGTAGGTGCGCTGGTCCTCGTGTGACTTCATGTGCTGAGTCATATCCCGGTTATTGTAGAAGCTCTGACCACAGCCGGGCCACGCGCAACGGAACTGGCGGTCCCGCTCGTGGCGGAGGCGGTGCTCTTTCAGGTTATTCATATATTTTGTGCGGAACTTACAGTCAGTCCAATCGCAGTAATGATAACTGGAATCGGATTCGTTATGAAATCTCCGGTGTTTATCCAAAAAGGGTTTCCCAGTAAAACATTTGTCACATTTGTCGCACTTATAGGGCCTTATATTCAGATGCACTTTGTTTTTGTGGGCCTCCAAATTGGGGGGCTTTCGGTGCGTGTATTCGCAGAAATCGCATTTATATAACTTATCGTATCTTTTCTTTGGACCTAATATTCAAATATTCGAAACCAAACCAATAAATACTTAATTCAATGCAATTTCCAGACTTTTTAGCTTACCTTTGGTTTTGGAGCTCTTGGGTCCGGACCCTTTCGGCCTTCCTCTGCCCTTTCCCTTCCGTTTAGAAGTCTTGGGACCCCATTGGTTGTCCTCAGCCTCTTCGTCTTCTTCGCCCAACTGGTCAATGATGTCATCGATTTCGTCTTCAATCATATCATAGCTTTTTGTGGATTTTTTGGCCCTTTTTCTCACAGGCTTTGCTTTTTTGGGTTTTGGTGTTCTCTTCTGCCGTTTCTTTGGCTTTTCCTCGGCCTCAGCCAACAACTGCTCTTCATTTGGCTCGTAGTCAGAGTCCGGATCCAACGAATTCTTTTCGTCTCCGGAATCGCTGTCAATGTATTCATCGAGTATTTCATACTTTCTTTCGTTTGAAGACTTTTTCTTATTTTTGTTGAAAATTCTGTTGATTTTGTTGTAAAAGCTTTTGTCGAAAACAATATCTTTGGCATAACTCAAGTCCTTATCGTAAGTGACCTCCAGTTCGTTGAATTCTTGGACCAAAACTGGATTTTGGGCGCAGTTTTGACAGTTATTAAGACAAACAATCATAAGATTTCGATAGTTTTCCAATAGTTTGACGATATTCTGAGCGAACAGAACCTCTTCGGACAGTTTTGTGTTCTCCTCTTTCAACAGATTTACGTCCAATTCGTATAACATTTCTTCGGGTTCTTCGTTATCGTCGTGTTCTTCATTGTCGTCCTGATCCTCATTCTCTTCTTCTTCTTCTTCATCGTTATCTTCTTCTTCGTCTTCATTGTCTTCATTTTCTTCAACATTGGATTCATGGCCGGCATTGTCTTCATTATTGGACTCATGTTCGGCGTTGTCTTCATTTGATTCCTGTCTCACATTATCTTCATTTGGATAATGTTTTTCACTCTCTTTTTCTGGTTCTTGTCTCAGACTCTCCTCATTGTCTTCATTCTGTTCCTGTATTGGAGTGGATTGAGTCGGTTCTTGTATTTTGATGTTTTCATTGGTTTCTTGTCGTGTATTTTCTTCACTTATTTCTGGAGAGGTTTGTCCTTCATTTTGGTGGCGTTCCTCAGGAATCTCATCCTTGACACCAATCGGTGGGTTTAAGACATTTGTTTGCTGTGGCGGTGGCTCTAAGTTGTCCTCCGCCTGTATTTCAGACATTTGGTCTGACATTACCTTTGATTTGAATTAATTTCGTTTATCACTGGAATTGGTTTCAATTGAATGTCAAAACACGTAAACAAATGTCTCCACAATTTGAGTACATTTTTAGGGATTGTTTGCTAATTGCATAACAAATGAGTCAATCAATTATTCAAATCAATAAATTTACTAAAGCTTAGCCAAGATCACTCTCATCACTCTCGAGCCTTTTTCATTCAAAATTGACATTTCCGCATTTGCACAATCACAGAACAAGCTCCAAAATAGATTCAACTCCACGATATATGTGCATGAAATTTGCAAGGTCAAATATTGAGCCTGGTTTTATGGAGGCTAAAAATGATCAATTTTGTTTTCTTTTAATTTATATTAACATTTGCAAGCTGAAGTATAATTGCTCTATTAGATGATTAGCATAAATAGTCAATGATAAATAGAAATGGTTAGATGTAACCATGCTCAAATTTGGGCAAATTATCTCTCGATTACGTCATTTATTTGGAGCTCTGTTTGTAAACAAAAATTTAAAAAACTTTGTCTTTCATCACATGTTTTCATTAATTTTAAACTTTTCTAAATATATCACAAAAAGTATATTTGGTTTTAAAATATCGTTTGATTGTAGCCATGAATGACTTCAACCAATTCAAGAACTCCTTTGATATAAACAAATGGTTCACAACCTTAGGCTCTCGAGTGACAGATGTGTTGACCCGAAGCGGTCTTCTGATCAGCGAAGACATCACTTTCATCAACACTTTGATTGATTCGGAATCGGATTTTCAGTCAAACAATTGCTTGCAATCAAAACATAGATTTCTTAATAAGTATTTTAATCCTCTTCAAGAGAAATGGCTTTAAATAATCCGATTTTGTTTTAAGGAATGTTTTATTTCTATTATCGATATCTTCGGGTCTCTTATGGTTTGAATCGAGTTTCATATCCTATCGTCCATTGTTTGGATCAATCATTGGCTGCATTACTTGGAAATTGTCTTCAAATATATATGAATTGATTTATAAAATGTTTGTTTAATTTTATCCAAAGTTTTGTTGAAAATAGTGTTTCCATTCGTTTGACAGTTATCTCAATCGCCGTCTAATCGAAAAATCAATTGATTTGAGCGAAAGACTCAATAAAGAGAGAAATTTGATTAAGAAGTACTTCAAACTGATTGAAGACTATGAAGTGGTCGAGGATTGTGGTAAACATCTGACAAGAATTTCGGAAATGAAAGACAAGTTTAGAATTATTTGTTGGAATGGTTTCACCACTTTTCGGGAAATAACTCTACAATTGAGACAAAAGTTTCCAATGAATTCAGAAATAGACGAAGAAATGAATTATTTGTGTTGTTTTCAAATCGAAACTTTTGATAAATTCATTTCTGAAGACAAGAATGTCATCACTTTATCAGTACTTAAAGTAATTATAAAACTTTTTTAACTTCTAATTGAATTTTATATAACTTTTTGTCATTATTTCAGTCATTAATGCATTTAAAACGTTTACAACAATCGGAATGTTTTCGAAGAATTATTTGTCTTTTTCTGACCATTTGTTTGGATAATAGAATTACTAAACAAACGACAGATCAATACATTTATAGTGTTTTAAAAGAAATTTCCCAAATCTTCGATAAACTGATTGAAGAGTCGAAACAGACCTATTCAGAGGTGTTGTCAGTCTATAATTGTGCCAAATCTTTGTGGATCAGTTCAGAGAAGTCACTCATCAAATGCAAAGATTTGAAGCAAACCAATGAAACGATAGAAACAATTAATTTATTGAATACAAACAGAAGTATAAGAAAACATTTGTTTACTTCACTTAATCTGTGAGTTCATTGAATTTTAAAATCAAAACCAATGTTTTAATTCAATCGATTGTATTTGAATTCAGTTTAGATGATTGCGATTCACTCATAGAAGATGGCATTCATAGCAATCAATTGAGACATAAACTCAGAATAACTGTCGACTCCATCAGCACTGAGTTTAAGAATTTGAATGATTTGGTCATTAATTTTGAGAAAATTTTGCGAATCGAAGGCATTCTTTCAATTTATTTATTTTCCGACATTTTATTTCAATTATTAATTTGTTTCAGAACTTCGAGAATCAAATTCTAAGCCTTTAATCAAATCCGAAGAATTGAGTGAAAATACTGAGTCTTCAATAATTAGACCAAATTTTGAGGAATATGTAGTCACAGATCAGGTGTTTGAAGCGATTGTAACCGACGATTATGACAAAAGTCTAGATCTGGATCCCAATGATGGCCAGTTGTGGGAACTTAGAGTATGTCCTCACAAATAGAGTGAATGAATGAAAAATTTAAAACTTATTGAAATTAAGCTGAAGGCCGCCCAACAGTCGGACGCCTCCCACAGCCTTTTCAAAGAACTAAAGGTCGCTCTCAAATCAAAAGCTGTGGAACACCAGAAAAGAGAAGCAAAAGCTCTTGGCGTAGATTTTGATGAGAGTGGCCCTCAATCGGAAAGGGATGAATCCAAAGAAGTGAATACCATTTCTGATACTTCGGATGAAACCGAGAATTCTTCCGAAGGAATGGAAAAAAGAGTTAAGACTTCAATCAAAGCTGGAAATGAGAGCCAATCGCTCTCCGGTTGGAGTTCTTATGGATTTGAGTCGCAAATGGCGTCAATCGCCGCACAGAAGGCCTTACTTTTCGCTTCCAGCAAACAAACCGAAAATTTCGGGGACTCTGACTCTGATTCAAGTGAAGAGGAATGAGTGAGGGATGAGTGCCTTTCAAACTATTTGTGTGATAACTAACAAAAAATATTTTGATATCAAATCGAAAAAGTTTTGAAATATTGTATGAAATCAATAAAAAAAGTTTAATATTTATTAATAGAGTAAACAAGTGATAAAAAATTCTATTTTCTCTGTTTGTCTTCAAATCAATAAATTATTGAGTGATTCGATTCATATATTTATCGAAAGGGAGGAATACATGTGAAGTGTTTTCATCCGATGGTATGTTTTAAATGGAAATCAACAAAAAGTTATGAATATATAGAGGATATCAAATCGAAACTCGAGTTGCAGTCATAGGAAAGCCTTCGGCAAAAGATAACAATAATGATAGTTATGATCAGAGCATTTGATATACAAATTTGGTAACTCTTATGGTTAGCTTAACTCAACTCTTGATATAACAACAGAGTGACTATAATAAGCTCTATTCTGATGCAGAGCGCAGACAGAGTAGAGGAAAGCCCAAGAGATGTGATGTTTCGCTGCAAGCATTTCGTTGGTTTTGTTGAATATTTGTCGAACAAACGGTTCCCTTCTGTCAACTCTCAGCACTCAGTCATGAGTACAGATTCCTCGATATGTTTGCCGAACACAATGATTCTGAGCTCACTTTTGCTTCACAGTTAGAAAGATGATCAGGATAAGTCTCTCCAAACAACTTATTCCATAGAACAACATATTTATTGTTCATAACTCATATGGACTAAAATTGTTAAAAATTGTTATAACCTTAGAGATGAAAGTTGCTTGCTAAATTGTAGCATTAACCTCAAATACACCCAATTTAAGTATTAGTTTTTTTTCTTGTGTTTCTATACATTTGCACAAAATATAGACTATTTTGAAAAGAATTTTTCCAATTATTAATTAGGAGTCTAGATTTGTGAGCTTGCTAATGTCTGTCTGGTATAATATACCGGTGCTCTGTTGGGTAATGTTTGTTTAATCACTATATGCTCTATAAATCAGATTTATTCGTTTGCAAAGAATAGAAGAGATAAAAAAATATATTAAGAGAAGAGAAAACAGAGAATCAAAAGCGAATCCAAAGGGAAAGCGTATAAAACACTATTCAATGCTTCAGTTAAGAGAAGACAGCATTCAATTTGAAGCCAATATATGTTTGAGTTGAGAAAAGAACCGAAGAAAGAGCAGAGACTGGGATACCATTGATTTGATGGCTCTTACAAACAATTTCTCGGCTGAAAAGTCCAATCGCTAAACGAACACAAAAATCAATGCTTAGAAGAGTTCAGACACAGAAACTCATTCTATCTATGAATATGTCAATCATTACAGATATATATTTCGAGTTTAAATGGAAATATACGGGAATTAAATAAATATTTAAAATTTAAATCTAATGAAAGTTTAATAATATGATAATAATTGTGGAATAAGTGTTGAAAATATTATTAATATATCAAATATTTATCTATTTTTTAATCATTACTCAAGAAAGGCATCACTAGTATTGATGTGTACTTCACTGCAAAGCATAAAACTTGGAATAAATACAAAAATATTTCATTTGATTTGGACTAAAATATATGATTTAAATGAATTTCTTCAACTATTTTTCAAATAACATAAGAAACTGATTTCCGATTCATATACTATTCATTTATTACTGTAAACAGTGTTTAGATTTGAATTTTAGAATCTCATTGAATCCCATTCTGTGCCAAACCTTTGACGAACATTGAATTCTATGATTCATATAATGATTATTTCAAAGGCAAACATAGATTTCAATAGAATTTATGTTCATATGATGTGAGATATAGAATATAATATTGAATTAAGGATTCGACAGAGAGAAGAGAAGAACCACAGAAACCACACATTATTCGAGTTCTCTATATATTAAACGAGTAAACGATTTGGGGCTCAGATATCAATCTATGTTTGGTTTGGTCTACGCTTTGATACTTTGGTAATAATGTTAGAAACGCGGCTATGATTTCCCAAAATATAATCGCATCCAATCTATTGCCGGAGTCGGAGAGGAAGGCATTCAACTGATTAATAAGTTCTTCATTTTTCAATTATATGCTCTAATACTTCATACAAACAGAAAGTTTTCATATAAATTATGAATACACCCATTCATACACACATTGATAGCAATGCAAAAGAGGACAGACATTGAATGTCTCTTTCAAAGTGATGCGGCACTGAAGCCCATAGATAAGGATATACACTGTACTAGACTTAATATATACTTTACCAGATATATTCTAACTTTAAAATCAATATTATTTAATATTTACCACGAATTAAACACTTTATACGAATAGATTACTACTGTCGACTATTTTTGAGGACTTACCTATTTTTTTGGCAGAGTATTTCATCTGAGAGTTGGCCTCATTTGTCGGCTCCAAAGTTGGCTATAGGATAGGCTATTATTTTGGAGAATGTCAACAAATCTGAAGACAACAGTTCCGGTTCTTATGACATAACTAAAAGTTGATCAAAAAACATATGATGTCTTCAAAATATAACGTTGAAAATTACATTGTCTTTCATTTCATTGAATTTTTACCCTGGTTTTTGAAATTTCAGGGCTGACCGAAAAAACTTTGCAATCAAATTATTAATTAATAATTAGCACACAATTTAAGAAATAATTTGATAAACTTTTCTTTTAATATATTTACAAATATGAGTCGAAAATACAAGATTTCTCTGGAAGTGATTGTTTGTGGGTTTCCTTCAGAAGTTTAAATATTTATTTGATTATCAATTGTTTATCATTTGATGTCTTCATTTGAATTACTATATGACTAACAATAATAATAATAATTCTATCGGTTATTGCTATCAAAAAGATTTAAATATTCTTCTATACAAATATCAAACATTGGATACAAGTATTGAATAAATTAATAATTGATTGGTGTCTATGCCTTAGGGCAGAGCTCGAGTTCAAATTGAAGGCAAACAAAGAGCAGGCTTTTGATCTAACAAACTATTCGTGTATTTATAGGTTCTTTCATATTCTGTACAAAAATTCATTATTACTTGTGATACACATTTGATTTGTAATTAACTGAATGGTAGAGTAGATCCACAGCTCAGACCCGCAGAACGTAATTCAATCAATTTTCAAACTCTAATCTAATTTTTAAAATATTTTGTTTAAAATCAGTATTTATTTAAATCGGAATTACTTTAAAAAGCATTTGAAGGCTATAATAACTGTCCGATGGAGTGATATAATGGCGTCGAAGGGGAGGATATATCGCCTCCAAAAGGTGTCACATTATTTATACTTAATTTTGATGGATAACGGCTTGGAATCGGAGACTCACTCTTTGAATCTGAAGCCACAGGTGAAGTGGTTATCGGTTTTGAGGTAGTGCTGGAACTACTCGACATCTTCAGAGATTTGTCGTGGTTTGAATCGTGGAGTTTTCGAACATGTTTTTTGAGATCAAAATTGCGACAAAAACCCTTTCCACAGGTCAGACATTGATAGGGCTTTTTATCATTATGGGTGTGCTTTAGACAGAAATTTCCATTAAATTTATATATTTTTAAATTTTGAATTCAAAAGTGTATTAATAGATGACTTACCAAATGAAAGGTGAGATTATAGATTTGATGAAAAGCCTTTCCGCATATCTCGCATTTGAAGGCCTTTTCTCCAGAATGGGTTAGTTTATGATTCTTATAATTGCCCTTTTGGTGAAAGCCTTTGCCACAGAACTCGCATTTATAGGGTTTATATCCGGCGTGTATTCGGATGTGTGTATTGAGTGTCGAACTCCTGTTGAATGCTTTGCCACAGAACTGGCATTTGTGAGGCTTCTCCTGAGTGTGAATTATCTTATGTCGACATAAAGTGCTCGCCTGACGAAAGCCTTTGCCGCACACCTTGCATATGAAGGGTCGGGCGCCCGTGTGGACAGGCATATGACGGGTGAGATTGTAGTGTGCGTTGAATACTTTCCCGCATTCACTGCACGTAAAGATCTTTTGCTTTGGATTATTGCTGTTATTTGTATTGCATTTACTGACCACTTCTTGAACACGTTTTGGCCGAGAAGTCAGAATTGAGGACAACTCAGGCGATTCATTGCTTACAAATGACTTTTCACTCGACAGAGATGTTGTCGTAGTATTGGTTGAGTGGAAAGGGTTAGCATTTGTTACAACCGATCGAATCGGATTGTGGTCTAAAGTCATGTTATCTAAGAATCGGTTATTTGTCAAATGAATCATTGGTTTTGGTCTAACAATATTAAGCAAGTGTGCGTCCGCAGGTAGGGGCTGACGGTTCGACACGGCAGCAAAACTCTCTTTGAACATATCGGGTACACAGGATCTAACCAAATGATTTAGCACTTGAGGAGGTGCTGGATGACAATTAAGCCCTGAGTTTGGGGGTAAACCAAAATGTGTGGTCGGCAGTGATGCGATTCCCTGCAGGAGATGATAGTCGGGTGCCATCAGAGCTGAACACAAGCGAACTGAGTCTATATCATTGTTAGCGGACATGGATGACAGTGAAGAGGCAGTCAACAGATTTCGCATAACTCTCTCATAAAACAATGTGTTTAATGAGTTATGACTGCCGTTGAATGAGTGAAGAGGTGCTGATGGCGGCAATGCTATCATCGGATCGACAGCTAGTGATCGGTTGTATTTGAATTGTTCCTCACTATCGTTATATGCGTTTGTATTTTGTTTCTTCTGAATTGATTCTGTTCTGCAATCAACTGATTGTTTCTCTCTTTTCATTGTTTGTGACTTTTGTTGAGACAAATCTGTTGTAAACTCTTTGCGTTTGTCTTTCATTTGATTAGTTTTTTCTTCGCTATGATTAGTGCCGACTCTTTGCATAATACTGTCGATACTGAAAGCCAGAGTTGACTTCTCTTTACAGATATTGTTGTCTGACTTTTTACAATCAGACACATTATTGACATTGTCTTCAGAGCAGATCAGCTCTTTGTTGGCAGACATGACTGCAACCAATTGGGAGCACTGATGCTGTTCGTCAATATTGGGGGAAAGGGAGAGAAAATTAATATAATTTATTTTGAAAGCGTTTTGAGAGTAAAAAGTGCTTCAAAATAGGCTTTTTTTGGCGATAGTGTTAAGTCGTTAACATATTTGTCAATATATTAGTGACCAATAGATTGTTGTTAAACACCGACCCTTACATATCTGAATGACACCAATCGACAAAACCCTATTAGCAGTACCGCCAAAGAGTACTGTCAGAGGTAAGTGGTGTAAGGATTAGTCAGATCTATGAACTGTTCCCCGCATTTGTGTTGGACTCGCTTTTACAATATATGGGCTAATAATCTCTATAATCGGCTTTCAGAGCTCCGACTCTACGCCTAACGACTAAATAGACTCAAAAACCATTATATCGATTGTATGCAAAGCGAGGGTATGAGTGAGTGAGAGAACCAGCAATGCACAGAATTGCACAGAATTGCAGAACAGCATAATTTGTAATCACGGATAAGATTTGTCTCAATACTAGGTATTCGACTCAATACTAATCTATATATTATTGTAAATACGGCTCAAGTATTAGTCTTTAGTACATAAGTCTCTTAGAAATGAGCGTATATTTCAATGTTAGGGAAACATAACTTAAGTGCAAGAATCAGATCAAAACACTATTCACAACACCATTGACTACATTCGGGAAATCCTCTGATTCCTAATATTTGTCTCAGATTTGCCGCTAATCTGTTTTATATGTAAACCAGTTTTGAGGCCAAAAACAAATCATTAAATGGATCCAAAACAAGATCTAAACTATTTCCTCTGGTTTTCCATTCGTTTGGACACCCGATCAGTGAATAAATCAAACAAAAAAAGCAAAACAAATAAAAACAAAACAAAACAA
Organism: Punctoribates punctum; assembly: GCA_034698165.1. NCBI lineage: Eukaryota > Metazoa > Arthropoda > Arachnida > Sarcoptiformes > Punctoribatidae > Punctoribates > Punctoribates punctum. Next base: position 8,817 of record JAQGBD010000604.1, on the reverse strand, counting down.
AACAAACCTTTTGATAATAAGACCTCATATTTCGAGTGAATTAAACACAAAATCAAATAAAAATCGAATTAAAAGAACAAAAATGATATGAAAAGAGTTTTATAAGTTGTATAAAAAGATGCGAAACATTTGTATGGACTGCAAGTCTTCAACACTAAGTGAATAGAGTGATGACTGAACTCAACCAAAATAGAGGACCGACTGAATGAGTCCGCGTCCGCCCATCCAGTTCTCTAAAACTTGGATAGAAAGTACTCTTTTCTGTGAGCTCTGGCTATGAGTGATGCCGAGTGAATGCCCCAAAAAGAGACCCATCAGGCGGTCCTTTTAGAGTAGAGCACACATAACACACCTGCACGTCATCATCGAATGGAACCACTGAACAGTACATTTATATCCATAGACTTTACTTTCCATAGACTTTCAACGATAATCAAAAAACCTAATGAAAGGAATGGCTTTCATCAGCTCTTCTTCACTCTATTAATGTCTGTTTGGTTTTTATGCTGTTTTGAGTTTTAGATCACAAAAATCGAAACTAATTTTGGTTTTCTCTTTAATGGACAGTTGGTTTCAGGGAGAAGACAATCATTAGTGGGATCGTCACTACACTCAGTTCTCGAATCATCTTTTTGTTGAACTCATGTCAACTATAAATCTATTGAAAATGTATTTCACATTAAACCCAATATTGAACTTCATTTGTCATTAACTCAATTCAATGGCATTTTAGTAAAAATTCTGTTCGACTGTAAGTAGAAATACATTCTTTTCAAAATACTTGTAGTAGAAAAGTAACCTTGTTAGTTTTTAATCAAGTTATTGCGAAATTTTTCAGAATAAGATGTCCTTTATTTACAATATAACTCATATTATATTCTGGATAAACTCAAAACTGAATCACTTTTAAGCATAACATGTATTTCAATTGTTTTGTCGGTTTATACCAAACTTAGTCATTAGAAATAATAGACCACAAGTTGATAGTGTTTTGATATTTGCAAATACTTAATCTATCTATTAAATTAGCACCTAGGCATGCCACATATTTTTGAATAAGTTTACCATTTCAATTATAGCCATTTTGAAGCCTTATCGATAGAAAGCTTGAAGTAGGTGCTAGTTCATATTTTGATATATTGCTAATGACTATTATGTGAGAAAAACTAATTATAAAATTCAAAAACAGTTAAAAATTAACAAATTGTAGAAAACATTAGTATTTCCAAAAGTAAGCTAGCTTGCTTGATTTCAACACAAATCAAATTATGATCAAGGCTCTCTTTTTATTGAAGAACTAATATTTTCGACTTAACTTGAATACGAATAATCAATTTAAATGTTTTCTATTGATTGACGAAATTTGTCGAAAAATATCTCCTCATTTGATCAAATATTAGCACTAAAGTAGATGAGTATGGGATGAGTGGATCCATTCTTTATTCTATTAAATCTTGTGTCGATCCACTCATCCCTAACATCTATTTTAGACTCAAATTTTTAGTCCTTATATTTGTTTAAATCTTAATGTTCTAAATAAGATTGACAATTGATCATGATAACTTAACATTAATAATTTGTTATATAAAACATTAAAAATTATTTCTGCTATCATTTGATTCTTCGCCTATCAATAAATGCATAGAATATATAAAATTCTGCTTAAATTTAGTAAAAATATGAGCAATGTCAATCAATGGCATATATAATAACAACAACAAAGACAACAATTTGTTGTCACAATAAAAAGCATGTATTCTTTGATTCAATGAAATGAGAAAACAATTTCTATATAAAGAGTGAAATTTCATTCGATTAAAAGAGAATTGAAAAAAGACTTTTCAAATAAAATGGTTTAAAAGAAAATGAAAAATAATGAGAAGACTTACGTCCGGAGCAGAAAATGAGCGCTGAATGCAAACTATAGGCTATTTGATGATCACTTTTGGAGTACGTGAACAGCAATGAAAATTAGAGTCGAGTGGAGAGCCTCACCAACTCAGGGCATCAGCCGAGCAAAGAGGGCCTATACTTCGAGAAAAGGTACGAACAGAAGAACTGGTAAAGAGCTGCTCAAGAATTAGAAAACTGGTCGCGGTTTGTATGCGAACAAATGAACACTGGATGCAGGAGACTATGCCTGGGACCGAATCGTGCAGTCATTAAATGGATAGATGCTCTTTGCCTGAGCGACAGGCGCTCCGCAATCTGTCAAATAATGATATCCCGGTCCATACTCTCAATCAATTGGCCCCGAAATCAGTATTTTTCAATGAAATTGTGTGAAAAGCGAACAAATATAGAATTTATGTTCATATAACTGCACAGTCAGAACATGGAGTTGAGCTGAGCTGAGAGGAAAAGGAGGTGCAAATAGGAGAGCCCGCAAAGAAGTGGTTGGCGCTGCGATGCTCCACTTCTGCTCTGCTTTAGGACTCTATTGTAAATCTCTATACTCTATATTCAGCTCCGAATCAATAGTTTAGAGCGAGTCTGACATAAGGCCAGCGCTCTCTAACCAATAGCAGTTGATCAGCACCGGTATAATGCGAGGAACAGATGCTCGACTCAGCAAATAAAATGCTGTGGGATTCCGATTCGCTTTTTTCCTTCAACTGATGCGGTATTCACTGCCTAAACAATAATGCAAATCATGTGCTCACCGCTCACTACCAGCACAGAGAACACTACTCCTCTATATTTTGCTCACATTTTCTTCTATTATTTTCACAGATTTCTGATTTCATTTTCTTTTTATTCGCGAGAGAGAGAGAGAGAGAGAGAGAGAGAGAGAGAGAGAGAGAGAGAGAGAATTGTAAGAGATCTGAAAAAGAGCTGTAAGTCTCTCCTGGAGTCTGAATGTAAAGCAAAATGAAAATAAAGCTAATTTTGATTTAATAGGAATACAATAAAATGGAAGAATTTATTGGAAATTATTTTTCAATCAATCGTTAGACTGATTTAATGGGAGAGTTATCTAAATGAGAGAACGTGTGGTCTTATTATCAGATTAGAAGACGAGAAAAGAGTCTAAAGTTTGAGATAATTTGAAAGCACTTATTCGTTGACAGCAGTGAATACATTAGATATGTATCGATCGGCGCAAAGATAAGTGCCATTTGAGTTGAAAATATATGCTGTTTATAATGGAAAGCCATTTGCTATTCAGTGGCGATCTTCGACCGCACAGACAAAGCTCAGTGCCTTTTCATATCAGTAGTTCTATCTTACAGTTCATACAAATTGAACGATGAAATGGATGGTTGGTTTCTATAGAGAGCCACCACTGGTAAGCACTGTAAGGCAGCGGCACTTTTGCCTTCGTAAGACATTCTCTGTTTAGGGCCGGTAATAGGCGAGAGATGACAAGCGGTCAGACAAATGAAGAATTCTTTTGTACGAATTGAACGAACATTTGTGTTATAAGAGACACAAAACCGCATAAATGCATAACTTTAAAGGGAGTTCCTTATCGTTCACTCTATTATAACTCAACCAAAACGGGTGTATAAATGAATTGTCAATTCAAACGACACTTGCATTACATCTCAAATTACACACACTTTACTTGAGTCTGAGGACAGGACCCAGAAGTGTGTACTTGAGATATATGATGGCTAATAATCCCTGTCTTAATACTATTCAAAAGAGACAAACATTGAGAGAGTGTAAGAAAATTGGAGTGTTTTTCAGCTACTTATGTAAAGTTTACATATTTTCATACATATGTTGGGCTTTCACGTCATCGGCTCTAATCTCACTAATAATAACCGTTTAGTACAATGAGAAACAGACTCAGAGTATTGTCACAAACAAAATATATTCATAAAAACTACTAAATCTCTGACTGAGTCCTGGGATAAGTCAGTCCTGGGACTGGACTCAGGAAAAAAGGAAAAGAAAATTATGTTTTTTGGTTACCAACAATAGCTCTCAAAGAGAAAAAGTTTGTTTTGCTTTGATTTTCCAATTTCGGCGTTTTTATTGTCAGACGATATAATTGTTTTGTTTTTTTTCCGGGTTTTCATATATTCTTTGAAAACAAAAATAGATTTTCTCTAAAAATTATGAATCAAATAAAAAGGGCAGAGCTTTGAATAAGTATAACAGTGGTGGCAGTTATGCGGTTCACTCAACCAAATGATGGCTTTTCTCGTTCTCTATCAACAAAGCAAAAGTTTTAGGAAGAATTACTTTGATGTGATGTACCTTGCTTACTTTTTTAAACCTAAGAAATTACTTGTTATTTATTTTAATTTGTGACATTGAAATTCATTTTTTCAAATTGTTTTTATCAATATTTTAAAACAAAACATCAGAACTCTTTAAAATACCAGGTATTTTGTATTTGGCTTTATATGGCTGTCCAGTGAATGAGAAGGAATGGGTGATGTTTGCCATATATTGAATCTATAGTTCAGTGGATTAGAAAAGAAAATCTCCAAAAATATTTGACGGAATATAATCGCAAAAATCGGTTTTAAGAGTTAAACAGCAAATTATTTATGGGATCGCAGCCACTGATGAGTCGCCCGTTTTGGACAAATAAATTATTAGCCCTTTAAGCGATTGTATTGCGTCTTCAAACGGGTGCCGACAGCACAGCACAGGTCTGGCCATCACTTGTGACAAAAACGGAGAAATTCTATTTCAAATGCAGTGAATAAGCGCTTAAATAAAGAATACAAAAGTATTGCTTGAATTGAGCAGAAAATGTACTGAAAATTGTATTTCAATTGAATCACTACTACTTATGAGCAATAATACTGAGTCAATAGGAGAGGACCAGTAGTTTCACGGGTGATACACACTCTCCCAGTTTGTTTGTGGGCCCAATTCAACAAAAAACAGTTTTTCTTTAATAAAACTCATTTAAAAGAAATAATGCATTTACTAGTAGTTTATGAATTTAAGGGCAAACATAGGGACAACCATAGGGATGGACTGCAAAAAACTAATGGTTTATTAAGACTGAGGGCTCATCATATTATTCGATAGATTCGGTCCATAATATGACAGTCTTTTGAATTGAATGCATTCATATTCTGAGTATATTCTCAATTGAAATATATTTGAATACATTTGAAGACTACTGACTGACGAAAAGACTCAATAATCGGACAATAAGTTACCAGAACTACATTAATGCTAACAATGAGCAACAGAACAGAATATGGACGGGTAGTGGAAATAGTGGAAAACCCGCCCTATTTATGCGAACGGAATATCTATCAAAAGAATAATACGTCCGATGAGTCCGAACCAACAGAAGAGAAGAATTCTCTCTCTATTTAAGGCTTAACAACACATACAGTGAATGAAATTTATTCAAATATTTTTATAAAATTTGAAGACATATTCAGAGCAATACATTTGAAATCCAGAATAAAACGTAATGCGCTTTTCATCCAAGGAATGGGAGGAATGGCCTAAAAGTTCATTTTGTTGTCCTTTAAATAGATGTGTGTTTGGGATAACAAAAATATTCTATCAAATAATAGAACACTATTTTCAATGGTATTTAATAAATGTTTTTCGTTGCGCTTATTTATTTCAAAGGGACAACCATTGGGACAGTCAGTCCAACAGGTATTCCGATCGCCAAATAACACCTGAAGAAAGAATTTTTCCTTTTTTATGGACAAAATTTTTGTGTGTTTTGTTGTGTTTTTATTATTATTATTTTAACACGAATTTCGGTCCCAAGCAGTCTGTGGTGAAAGGCGTTGGCGTTCCTGTCCTCACATACAATGATATTCAATTACAGACAACTTCATGATTGACCGCTCCGTTGTGTCCGACAGGTTGTGTCAAATAGCAGAAAGGACTCAGTCCTCTCTGTCCGCATACCAATACACATGTATTAGTAATTCAATATCTAAGTCGAGGTTTTGTAGGCTATTAGGCATAACCTGAAGAAAGCCTGGAATGCGTTTGAATCAGACACAGGACTGGCGACACGCAGGCTATCCTTTTACACAACTAGACTTGAATTACACAATATTTTACTCAACCATCAGATTAGTTAGGATTAAGTGATTGGAATGAGGTTAACCTGATTTCAATTATTTCAGCGATTGTTTGCTATTCAATAAAACAAATGTTGAAAATTATATTCATTTAAATGTTTGAATTAAATAAGTTTTTCATAGAAGAGGACATCATTTGGAAAAATAAGCCCTCAGTTGAGAAACACTGAACACAACTATTATCTGACAAATGATGTGAGAAAAGCGAAACATTCAGTGAAAGTGTGAAAATGTCTGCGAATGACAGCTCCGGTGGAAGGAAGAGTGCGATCAAAGAGCTCTGTTATGAATGGTAACAGAAATTGCATCTAAACTATACCATCAGAACTACTTCTTATTATATAACATAACAATCTATAACTGCAGGCGTTTCACAGCTCTGGTCTCCGCTCTTTATCATCAAAAGTGGTGACACTTTTCGCGTTGCAGTTAATGATGTGATACAACAGACAAAACCCCTCTATAGACAAACTGAGAACAGGAATGAGAGGAAGATTTCTGGCTTTTCCTCTCTCATTGATCGACGTAACGGCCCTACAAATTGTCGCTTCCCTTTCATTAACAGCTAAAACATTTCGATTGAGTGCAGAAAAAGTTGCGATTCTTTTAACTGTTTCCTTCTCTACCTCCTCATCACCACTCCATTCAAATCTCTCTCTCTCTCTCTCTCTCTCTCTCTCTCTCTCTCTCTCTCTCTCTCTCTCGCAAAAAAATCTTTGATAAAAGTTATAATAAGTGTGTAATAAATGCAATGAACAGTTCTCTTATTTGTGAGGACTGGTATAGAGAGGACTTCCCTTTGGAAGTGTATTTCTTTGCCGTTTTCGTTGTGATTCTGAGCCCAAAATATGCCGAATGTGTGACTACTTGTCAAACAAACGGCTTCTCTGGTCTATTGTGCGAAACGGTCTCTCTTTGGGTCTGTTTTGGTCTCAAATCTACTAAACAACACAAACAGAGAGTATATCTGCAAAGCATTAGTATCTGTGAACGTGTTTTCCCATATGAAGTGTATATAACTCCACCCGATTCTGGGAATAGTGGGCTCATTGAGGCGAACACCCGTTCCAATTGGATTCTACTCAGTCTAAGACATAAAACATTTGTTGAGTCACTCAATCAAGCCTTCAATCAAAGTATTTAATAATTGATTTTATTTAAAAAATAGGTAAACCTTTTGTTATATTTATTAAGACAACAAATACTTTTGGAAAAAGTTTTTTAAGAAGCAATTCATTTAGAGTTCAAATCGAAATAAGAGTTCAAGAATTTCATAGATAAGGCAATCGATTGATACAAAATACAGTCAATTATCAAAAGACGAAATTCCGACTATTATTGGATATCAGATAAATAATAAATTATTGTAAGAGTTTAATGAAAAATGTTTTTACAATCGATCCCTGGATTTAATTGGAAGGTGAATGAGGCCCACTGTTTGATTGGGAACCGATTGAGAGCAGACTTAAATCAGAAGATTCCGTTTCCGAACTTATATCAGAATACTGTTGGCCGACAACCAGATTAGTGAAGAGTAAATTGATTGGGTTTTCCTGTGTATTGAAAAGATTGAAAACATCCACTGCTTTGACCAATACTTCGCTGAAAATTAAACAAAACATATCTTTAAAAAAAAACTTTAAAATTGGATCATTTCTCTGGGTTTTATCATATATTCAGTTTTGAAAAGGGATGTAATGGGGGTGCGATAGGGGGACAATAGGGGGCAATGGAGGGAGAATCAATTTCTTTCCAATTAGTGAGGAATACATTTTTAAAAAATTATATTTAATTATTATATGTCTTTCAGCCGATTATTCCGATTAAAACCTCTGAAGAAAACTATTTTTTAGAACAGATTGCAATCGAATCGTAAACCAAAAGAGTTGAACCAAATTAAGGAAAAAATATTTAATTTTGAAATTCTATCCAAAAGTAAACTATAGTTAACTATATTTAAAGTGAAATATATTTCTCGAATGATGTGCTCACGAATTGTCTGATCAATAAGAGGGCAAACTTTGGTCATAACCTATGGTATACCTCGAGGGGTTGGCCTCTCTGTGGATTCGAATGCTCCTCATTTTGGACAATAACTCAACCCTTATTTCTTCGGGTGTGAAGTCCTCTGTGATGCCATTGTTTGCCCTTGCCAAAGGCTGCAAAACATGTCGCCTTCCATCCGGAAGAATATCGTATAGCTTTTCATAAAACTCTCTGGTAATACTTAAATGATCATCTAGTTAATTTACTCAAATTTAGAAATAAATACATACGATTGCCATTGATTTGGAGGGTATGCTTTCCGAGCAAATTGCTCGATCATTGCAATCAGTTGCTCGAGCATTAGTTGATGTTTTATTTTTGTGGCTTCCCTTTGGGCCATACTCTTTAACACACAGTTAAGGAGTGAACTCTTTTTATTATATTTCGATTTCATTTTATATAAATTTTCCCAAAAAATAGACAAATTGTTTATTATTTGACAGCAATTGAGTCAATGTTTTCATTCAATACTTTCAGATGTTTTTGAATTTCCATACATTTGACTCAATATAACAATGATTGGACTCAAATGAGTGATATGAGTGACGCCACTCCTCGACAATACTTTCAACTGAAGTCAATCTTTACTTAAGTTTGAAAATTTCCGCCGAAACTAATGAATCAAAGATATGATGACCTGGAATATGACCTCTAATATGATGGGAGAAACCAAATGGAGTTTCGAGTCCTCGAAAAACTAGTAGTGATTCCATTGGTCTGAGAAATGACCACAAAATAAGTT